>PVKM010008893.1:0-38047 GCA_004027735.1 Carollia perspicillata | reverse complement strand
CAGTTCATACACCAAGCCTCTAGGTTCAGAGTAAGGCAGAAATGAAGAGAGCTGGAAGGATAAGTGGGGAAGATCAGTCAAAGGCTCACATATTCTCCTGCAAAGAAAAGGTTGTTCAGCCTGTCATCAAAAAGCATCTTCTTAGTTTCTACTGTGGTACGTACTTCTCACTGATTTTTAACCATGAACTCTTACTTTCATTTTTCAGAATTTGGCTCTTGTGCCATCTATCACTGTGAACATTTAGGCAGTCTGCTCCCTCCTCACTCCAAGTATTAGCACTTAGTTATCTCTGTCTTCTTGTGATAAAGATAAAGAAACACTAAATTTCTTACAAAAAGACTTGGAGAACAGTAAGGATCTCTCCTGCACATTCATGCCCTGACATTCACTCTTGGAGCTTGCTCCATACAGTCTCCAATGTAAGAAAATAAATCATCAGACCTTCTGAAATTAGGTTCCTCTTGAACTATTGGTCCTTTGTCATCCACTCCTGACCATAGTAGGCAGCTTGGGTAACCAGTGGGACAGGGTCAGGTCATCCTTTGTGGCCTTCAAAATTATCTAATTTTCTTTTAAAAATGTCATATTGTTTTATACTATATAGCTGTGTCTTGTTTGAAACAAGAAATTTCTCTTATGTCACCAATTATTTTTTCACTTAATTTTTATGGTATAAACTATTTGTTTTGAAGAAAAATAAAACTAGAAAACTGTGATGAAACATCAAACCTTCTTTCAAAAAGTCAGCTATTGAACTTCAAAAATACCTTGGTTTAAGACTATAATGTAAGCTATGAGTTTTTGAAGTAATCTCTTAAGAAACTTGGTTGATTACTTTGCTTTCAGTTGTAATCTCCAATACCCTACCACCAATGGCCCAAGCAAGAGATGCCACTAAGTTAATGGGTAGGATTTCACAGTAGCAAGAAAATAAATCATGAAAAGAAAAGCAAAAGTGTCATTATTTCAAAATATCATTGTGCAGATATACTGCAGCAAATGTTTTTGTTTGGGGAAGTTTTACTTTTAGAAATGCAGAATGGTATACACATTGGAATCTACAGTGTCAAAAGAGTTTCAAGTTTTGTGTCTGTTTAACTAAGTGATGATTCTCTAATAATAGAAGCTGTCTGAGTTTACCATCACTTTACTTGTAGACCAGTATTTTACATTTAAAAATGAACTAATAATATTATCTACATACATCTTCTATCTAAATATTGCAAAGCCATATCCGTACGATATAAATTCTATCGACCCACAGACTTAGAACACTGCAAAAATAATGTTTTTATAGTTTTACCTCTTCTAAGATCAATGCTACATTTTACTATGTCTGAAGTGATTGTCCAGAGAAATAAGTCCAAAATTATAGACTTTAACTAACCATCATTATAGAAACATACGTTACAACTGTATTTGTGAAAGGATTTTGGAGAATTTAAATGTTCTTTTGAAATTACCTCTCAGCCAAGCAGAGCTCAATAACATTCATTCAATAATCTAGGGTTTTTCTCACGTTAGCCTACACCAAGTGAAGCAGCATCAAAGTTTGGAAGCAGAGAATTTCCACCTGGTGAATCAGGGGAGGCCAAACAGATGAGGGGGCATTTTGGGGGAACCTCCCTTGAAGGATGGATGGCATTGAGATGGAAGAGGATGAGGCAGGGAGGTAAAGGTGTGTTCCACAGGCACGTATGGACGGCAGAGACCAGAAACCAAAGGTGAGTGTCCCAGAGTAGAATGGACTTCTGGGATAAAACTGTAAATCTGAAATGTATCTAACATTTTATGTCCAAAGTCTTCTGGCCAAATTTTAAAAGTCTGAGGTTTTGGAGCAGAGATCATTATTCCTTGGTCTTGTTAATGGTGAGATTTCTTCCAAAGTTACTCTGCCAAACATCAGCCAGAGCCAGTTTTCTACTGAGGCCGGTGCATGTTCTTCTCTGAGGTAGGAGCAGAAGGTTCTGGGGGCACCAGGGCTACCGACGATCATCACATTTATCCCCCCAAAGTGTCGCAGTTTGGACAGTGCATTATAACTGTCATTCTAATTATCATGGATTATTTATTTTTAAAATTGTAGTAAAATTTACCATTTTAATATATGCACATTCAATATATGCTCATTGTTGTGCCACCATCACTACCGTCTGTCTCCAGAACTCTCTTCATCTTGCAAAACTGAAACTCTGTGCTCACTGGGTATCAACGCCCTACCCCACCACCAGCTCTTGGCAACCAGCACTCTACTCTCTGTCTCTGTCTACTCTGGGTCTCTCATGTATCTGTGATCAGTCACACAGCGTTTGTCTTTTTTCTTACTGGCTTTTTTCATTTAGCATAATGTTTTTCAGATTCATTCATATTATAGCACATGTCAGTTTCCTTCCTGTTTAAGGCAGGGTGATATTTTACTGTGTATCTGTATAAATTCCATGTTGTTTATCCATCCATCTATAGACGGACACTCAGTTGTTCCCATCTGTTGGCTGTTGTGAACATGTGTTGTGTCTCTGCTTTCAATTCTTTTCAGTTCAGGAAGGGGAATTGCTGGTAATGTAGTCATTCTCTTTTTAATTCTTTGAGGAACTTCCATACTGTGTCTGCTACTGGCTACACTATTTCACATCCCCTTCAGAAGAGCATAAGAGTTCCAATTTCCCCACATGCTCTCCAGTATTTGCTTTAAATCATCATCATCATCATCATAATCATCTTCAGGGGTGCAAAATAAAATCTCACTGTGGTTTTGACTGCATTTCCTTTGAACGTCTTTTGAATGTCTTTTCAGGTTCTTAATGTTCATCTGTATGTCTTTGGAGAAATGTGTATTCAAGTCCTTTGTCTGCTTTTCAATCAGATTGTTGTTCATTTTGTTTTTATTTTTGTTTCAGGAGTTCTCTATGTATTCTAGATATTAATCTCTTATGAAATAAGTAATGGATGTCATTTTACATGGTTCTGGAATTTTCGCTCCTTGTAAAATTCTGAGCTATATAGAGTTATCAAATTGGACTTTTATTTAAATGACTCCTTCTGCATGATTGAATTATATCATGAAAAATTAGATACCATCTGTCTTTCAGGCTCTCAAGGCCAGGAAGTTTGACCCAGGATTCAGGTAGAAGGAAGAAAATTCAAGAAGCCCTGGGAAGGAAGGCCTCAGAGGTCTTTATTCATGGGTGGGGTGATCCACACACGCTGTAAGCCCCATGTAGCACATCTGGAAGCCCCAAATCCCTTATATGCTAAAGGAACACAAAGCTGGCAGGGCACCAAAACATTGTATAACAGCATGATTCCACACGTGTGGGCCCACTCAAGGCTATGGGAATAGGTTTATTGGACCTTGTCTGAAGGCTATGGGAACACTGCTGATCTTATTTGCCCAGACATCTGGGTGAGGGAGCCTGACTGACTCTGTTTACCCTACACCATTTTCAAGTTTATCTAGCCTAATGTTATAAATTCTAGTAAACTAACCACTTTTACAAAGGTTTTAATTCTAATAAAATATAATCTTTATTTTTCTGTTTAATATTCTTATCTAAATATTCACATTATATATTGCAGTATAAAATATATTGTTTTTCTTAAAGTTTTCATTTTTAATATATTTTATTAATTATGTATTACAGTTGTCCCATTTTTTTCTCCCTTTTTTTCCCCTCCCCCAGCACTGCCCTCCCACCAGCATTCTATTGCCTTTGTTCATGTCCATGGGTCTTACATATAAGTTCTTCGGCTTTTCCATTTCCTACACTGTTCTTAACGGTCCCTTGTATATTTTTTGCCTATCATTTATGCTTCTTATCCTCTGTACCTTTTTCCTCCACCCTATCCCCTCCCCCTCTCCACTGATAACCCTTCACATGATCTCCATTTCTGTGATTCTGTTCCTGTTCTAGTTGTTTGCTTAGTTTGTTTTTGTTTTTAGGTTCAGTTGTTGATAGTTGTGAGTCTGTTGTCATTTTACTGTTAATATTTTTTATTATCTTCTTTTTCTTAGTTAAGTCATTTTAAAGGACATTTCCTACAATAAGGGCTTGGTGATAATGATCTCCTTTAACTTGACCTCATCTGGGAAGCACTTTATCTGCCCTCCCATTCTAAGTGATAGCTTTGCTAGATAGAATAATTTTGGATGTAGGTCTTTGTCTTTCATGATTTTGAGTACTTCTTTCCAGTCCCTTCTTGCCTGCATGGTTTCTTGTGAGAAATCAGCTGATAGCCTCATGGGAATTCCTTTGTAGGTAACTGTCTCCTTTTCTCTTGCTGCTTTTAAGATTCTCTCCTTATCTTTAATCTTGGTGGGATTATGGTGTGCTTAGTGTGTGCTTCCTTGGGTCCAGCCTCTTTGGGACTCTTTGAGCTTCCTGGCCTTCCTGGAAGTCTATTTCCTTTGCCAGATTAGGGAAGATCTCCCTCATTTTTTGTTCAAATAAATTTTGAATCTTACTTTCCTCTTCTCTTTCTGGCACCCCTATTATTCAGATGTTTGAATATTTAAAGTTGTCCTAGATGTTCCTAAGCCTCTCCTCATTTTTTTGAATTCATGTTTCTTCCTTCTGTTCCAGTTGAATGTTTATGTCTTCCTTCTGGTCCAAACCATTGATTTGAGTCCTGGTTTCCTTTCTTTCACTGTTGATTTCCTGTGCATTTTCCTTTATTTTACCTTTCATAGCCTTCGCTTTTTCCTCTATTTTGTGACCATACTCAACCTTTTCAGTGACCATCCTGATAACCTGTGTTTTGAACTCTGCATCTAATAGGTTGGCTGTCTCTTCATTGCTTAGTTGTATTTTTTCTGGAGCTTTGATCTGTTCTTTCATTTGAGCCATATTTCTTTTCTCATTGCGCCAATTAGGTTGTAAGGGGTGGAATCTTAGGTATTCATTCACCAGGGTGGGGCAACCTACATCACTGCATTGTTGGGGAGGGGTCCAAGAGGGAACAATGCCACTTGCTCAGCTCTCACTGATGGCTTTCGGTCACTTCCTTCTCTACCCACAAGTAAATTGGGCCCTTGTGGTGCTGACTCCCAGGTGAGTGGGTTTGTTTACATTCTAGGACCCTGTGAGTCTCTCCTACAAACTCTCCTATGACTCTTGGAGTTTCTCCCACTACCACAACACCCACAGGTTTTTTCAGGCAGAGGTTTTGAGGTTTTATTTCCCAGCACTGGAACCCTGGGTTGCATAGTCTGTCTCACTCCCCTCTTATTCCTCCTGGTTTATACACACACAAGTGTGGGACCATCCACTCTGCCAGGTGCCACTTCCCCCACCCCAGTCTTCCAGCCTCCATCTTGCCATGAGTCCTCTTCATCCCATCTGTCTGTTTCTGCCCCTTCTACCAGTCTGGATGAATGTTTTCTTCTTTAAATCCTTGTTTGTCAGACTTCCGTACTGTTCAGTTTTCTGTCAGTTCTGGTTGTTTTTATTTTTAAATTTGTTGTCCATTCTTTGCTTTTGGGAGGAGGCACAGTATATCTACCTACACCTCCATCTTGGCAAGCCTTGAAGTTCTCTAAAACATTCTCTTAAAACTTTTAGCCATTAGTTCAATTCCCGATTTACCTTTTTGTAAGCACTTAGTAACTCTATTTAGTATATATAATAAGTGCCTTTCACAATAATCATTAATTCTTGCAGAATTTTATTCTGGCAGTATCACTTTTTCCTTAGATATAGAATTTCCCAGCATAAGTACCTGGACCTGGTAATTCTGGCAGTAATAACTTACCTCCTCTCTCCTTAGTTAATTGGGCTAGAGGTTTATCAATTTTACTGACTTTTTTTTTTTTTTACAGAACCAACTTTTGATTCTATTGATTTTCTTTACTAATTTTCTCTTATCAATTTCATTGATTTCTGCTCCACTTTTTACCATTTCTTATCTTCTGTTTGCTTTGGCTTTATACTACATTTATTTCTAGAACTTTTACAGGTAGAAGCTTAGATTATTAATTTTATATCTTTCTTTTTGCTAAGAAGTGTATTCAATGTCTTAAATGTTATCTAAGTGCTACATTTGTTGTAGCCTACAAATTTTGATAGTTTTCATTTTCATCTAAAATATTTTAAAATATTTTTTAAATATATTTTTTATTTTAAGCCATATGTCATTTTACAATGAGTTGTTTAATCTTTAAATATTTTGGGAATTTTCAACTCTCTTGTTCAATTTCTAGTGTTATTCTAATGTTGTCTAAGAACATAATTTATATGATTTCTATCCTTTTAAAGTTGTTTAGGTCTGTTTTATGACCTAGAATGTGGTCTCTTTTGGTAATCAATGTGAGCTTGATAAAAATGCATATTCTGCTGTTGCTGGGTGAAGAATTCTATAAATGCCAGTTAGAACTCATTAATTGATGATACTCTTCATTTTAACAATATCCTCACTGATTTTTCTGCCTGCTGAATCTGTCAACTTCTGATAGAAGGGTGTCAATATCCCCAAGTATTACAGCAGGTTTTTCTATTTATGCCTGCAGTTCTATCAGCTTTTGCCTTATGTGTTTTAACAGTCTATTGTTAGGAGCATACACATTGAGATTATATTTTCTTGGAGAATTGACCTTTTTATCATTACAGAATGCCCACCTTTATTCCTGATAATTTTCCTTCTTCTGAGGTTTACTTTATCTGAAATTAATACAGATACTGAGATTTCTTTTGATTGGTTTGCATGTTAGACTTCATCCCATTACCTTTTTCTATCCTTTTACTTTTTTTAAAACAAAACTTTTTTTTTGTTGTGGTAAAATACAAATAACATAAGATTTATCATTTTAAACATTTTTAAGTGTGCATTTAAATTGTGCCTTCATTATTTTGTGCAACTCTCACCGCCATCCATCTCCAGAACTGTTTTCATTTTGCAACACTGAAACTCTATACCCATTAAAAAATAACTCCTCACCCCACCTCCTGAAAACCACCATTCTACTTTCTGTCTCTGTGAATTTGACTAATCTAGATACCTCATATAAATGGGATCATACAGTGTTTATCTGTTCATGACTGGCTTATTTCACTTAGCATATCATCCTCAATATTTTTATTCTTGTTGTAGCATACATCAGAATTTCCATCCTTCTCTAACTCTGTTTATTTATTTATTTATTATTTATTTATTTTATATGTAAGTCCAAGTTGAAAGGTTGTATATATATATCAGTTAAGTCCATTATATCTAGGGCATTGTTCCATGCTGCAACATCTTTGTTGACATTTTATTTGGAAAATATATCCATTTTTGACAGTGGGATATTAAAACCCCTACTATAAGTGTGTCACTGTCTATATCTTTCTTGAAGTCCTCCAAGATTTTCTTTATATATTTGGGTGCTCCTATGTTGGGTGCATATCTGCCAAAATTGCTTCAGAATGTAACATTTTGGGCTTTCACAAACAAATAGCTATAACTCTTCACAAGAAAAAATAGTCTCATTTCTTTTCTTCAGCTGTGCACTGAAACAAACAATTATGTCAGTTATAAAGTACAAAAGGCAAAAGAACTTTAGACTTCCTACTTGCTCATGAAATTGTGTGGTATTTGTAGGCTCACCCCCAGGTGTTCATCTCAGTCATGTTGAAGTTAGGGTTCAATGTCATTTCTTAAAGAAAATTATCTGTTAATCCAAGTGTTTATAATTCTTGCTATTTATAATTCCTCTAGCACAATGTAATCTTTAAAAACAAAACAAACTCCTGTGCTTTCTCACATCAGAATATGAGAAATACTTTTGCCTAGTAAATGGAAATTAATAGCTGGTTGGATTTTGATGATTGTTGTTTCACTTTCAACTTTTGCCAATGGTAGACTCTATAATGCACTAAAAAGATTTTTAGTTGCAAAGAAGATCATTCAACGGGCTATTCTATCAACAGGTTACCAGTGAGCTTATTATTTTTCCTTCTTAGGTCATGCATCTTGATTTAAACATTCTGAAAATTCCTTTGTCATGAGGTGAAGCTGAAAGAGCTTTTGTAATATGCTCCTTTGGGACTGAGAGATTGTTTTGCCATTATTGTGCTCAGAAATTAATCAGGCTCTGAAAACAACAATGTATTCATTAATGTGCTGATTTAAACCTTGTCATGAAATGCCTTTGCACTGTGTTATTTCCAAATATATGTAGTGCTACTGCTTTATATTCAGGAAGTCTTGTAATTATTACTTTACCTAATGTTATTTATGCACATTTCCCATTCTCAGAAATGTACAACTACTTTCTTTCCTTAGTATTTGTCAGAATTTGAGAGGACAGTCAAGAATCTACTTGAGCTTATGCTGGCAATGAGAAGGAAACTTGCCTAAAGAGAGACATGAAGCTGTATTCTCCTTTGAGTAAATCTCTGGAGTCAGGAGTGGTGATTGGCAGTAGCAGACTAGGCAACTTGCATTCTTTGAGTTGCTTGTTTTCAGAATGCACAGATTCCTGAGCTGAATGAAAAATACCAAACAATTCATAAACACCAGAGGTGCCAACTGTGATGGGAGTTGGCATTTGTGAAATAAGCTGACTCTTCCCACCCATCATCCCCCAAGAAAACATATGTTTCTACTATTTGTGAAATGCACCTGAGGATTCTGTGTTGCTAAGTTTGTACCTCTGGATTTTTTACTGCTATCTGACCTATTGCCTTTTAGTATCAAAAGTGAGAGAGAAAAGAACCTTTAACTTTCTTTTTCTTGCTAGTACATTAGGTATGCATGGAATTCTGCTGCTGGACTTCAGAGAAGTTCAGTCTTAAGGAGCAATCATACCGACCGGCCTTCATTGACTAGAGCTAATGAAAAGAACCCAGGATAGCCATCAATATCCCTTTTTCCTCTACCCCTCCAGTTGCTCTGGGAAATGGCTGGTCAACAACCATGAACCCACAGGAAGATTCTGCCTTGGAACTATCAGAAATAGTGGTGTCATTTTCATCACTATTCAAATCACCATTCAGACACCAAGGTTGGACCAGTAACTCTGTTTTCATTGCATAAATGCATCCATTCACCTTTGGTGGTGGTTCATAACTCCTTTGCACATGAATAAATGTTGTGCTCTTGGTTCAAAGAGTAACCAAATTTTTAAGGTAAAGTGTAAATTAAGATGTGTAATGAAGTATTTTTTTTTTCTGAAATCTAAATGAGATCATAAATAACACACCAAATGTAATGGCTTAGAACTTAAAGATAAATGACTGTACAGAGATCTGAATTTGCAATTAGATTCAGATAAACATGTCAACATTTCATCCTTCAGTGTATTCAAAACCATGGTCAGTGTGACTTTGGGAAAAGTTTTTCACTTTAGTGATTCTTCACATTGTGTATGTGTGCATTTTATAGCTAAATTATTGGCTGGATGAATAATAGTTTGTTATTGATCAGTCTGCCAGCCCATGACCTAAAGTACAACCCCTCTACTATACTGAGGGTACATGGGGCGATTGAGTTAGTCCCACTTACATTTCATTAAAATATGAATATAGATATATAAGGGTCTCCTCCAGGAATTAACTGAAAAGCATCGTGTAATTCATCAAACTGTGTTGTGCAAAAGTCAAAATAATATCTGCAACATAAAAAGTAATGAATGAAGCAATTTAAGTACAAAATGACAAATCAAAATATTTCATAGTAGCCTTGCCTGCTGGCCAAGACCTCAGCTTAGAATTACACCAATACTGCATGTGGTAAGCAGAATAGAGACCCTCCTCCACCAAAAGTGTCCATGTCCTAATCCCTGGAAACTGTGTATATGTTATTTTATGTAGCAAACAAGGCTTTAAGATGTGATCCTGAATACAGGCTTTTGTGATTATCCTGAAATGGGAAGATTATTTTGTATTATCTAGTTGGCCTAAACTTATCAAATGAATTCTTCAAATTAGAGACCAGTCCTAGCTAGATGAGAATAATGAAGAGGAAAGAAGAAGCAGAGATTCAGGCATAAAAAGGACCGGACCATTGTGATGGCTTTGAAGATGGAGAAAGGAGACCATTCATCAAAGATTCCAGGTGGGATCTAAAAGCTGGGATGGTTCTCAGCTGGCAGCCAGCAAGAAAATTGGGACCATGGTTCTATTATTGAAAGAAAGTGAATTGTACCAAGAATCCAAATGATCAACCAAAGAGATTCCAGAAGCCTAGAGCTTCCAGAAAGAAATGGAGTTCTGCTGCCACCACGATTTTAGCTCAGTAGATTCTATGTTGGACTTCTAGCTTACAGAACAATTAAATAATAAATGTGTACTGTTAAACTCACTATTTGTTGCAGTCTGGTATGATGGCAAAAGGAAATTTATATGCCTCAATAAAAGATATATTTACAAGAATGTGTACAGTAAAAAGATATATTTAAAAAAATAAGTAAGGGAGATACGTTGATCCATATCTATCTATCATCTATCTATCTATCATCTACCTACCTAATAACCTATTAAAATGGTTGCCTTTCTTGATGTGAACAAAAATGGTAATAAGGAATTGGGACAAAAGGAAATCAAACTTAAAATAAAACAAGAGGAGTCTTGTTCACATCAGTGTGAGTCATGAACTGACTTGTATAGTTAATAAAGCCCTCTGTACATAAAATCCAGAAAAACAGATAAACAGAAAGAAATGAAATAAACTAAGTTTCTAATTTTTAAAAATATAACCTATAACACATTAATTTTGGTGTGGAATATATAGCACAGTGGATGAAAGTGACAACTAGAACAGAGAAATGCACCTCAGGCCCTTTCATACTTTCCCCATATATCCAGTTACACCAAACATTTTGGGGGTTTGAAGATCTAAATTCATCAAAAATATCTTATATATTTGTGATAAATAGATAAAGGAGTTGTTAGAATACATCCTACATTACTTTCTTTTACTTCTTTTATTTTTTTAAATTTTATTTACTTAGAGAGAGGGAGGGGGAGAAGGAGAGGGATGGAAACATTGATATGTGGTTGCCTCTTGTGCGTCCCCCACTGGGGACCAGGCCCACAACCCAGGCATGTTCCCTGCCTAGGAATGGATCCAGAAACACTTCGATTTGCAGGCAGGCAATCAATCCACTAAGCCACACCAGCCAGGGCTAATTCTTCTTTTAAAGTGTGTCAGTCTGTGAGTTCTTTCCTGCCACCAGAAGACCTTCATCTTTCTACTGTCCAGATTCAGTGCTCAGCTTCTCTTCTGCACCATGGTTTGAGCAGTTCAGCTTGCAGGCATCAGGCAATTTGGCATGGGAAGAGACAGGAAGGTATAGCAGAAAGTGGCTCTAGAGACACTGCCTCTGTTCAAATCCCAGGTCTGCTATTGATTAAAAATATGTCCTTGGGAAAATTATTTAATTTCAGTGTATTTGTAAAATGAATGCGTTAATTTTATTTATCTTACATGGTCATTTTGAGGTTTGAATATTTTTGTTAAAAAATAGTATCTAACACAGTAAGCCTTCAATATATGTTAGTTATCATAATTAATAATTTTATATATAAACATGTATAACATTTAGGGAATCAAAAGCTTCACTGTTAATAAGACCAATGCTCTTTAGGAGACTGTATAAGGTACATCAATTGTAGTGTTGTTCAAGTTGTGTTCCACAATTTGTCAGTCTGCAAATTCATCGTTATCAGTCTGTGATTAATTCACAAACTGAAAGTTTTTAGAAACTTGCCTAGCAATATGACATAATATTTTTTATCTATTGAATAAGAAATTAACACTTGCATGTAGCAAGTCATTTTACTTCAATTTTCTATGGATTCATTTTATTACAGATTTTTTAAAAGAATTGGTTTACAGTGAATTGGGATTAAAAAAGAAACCACAATAACACTGGTCTTTCACCACACATAGTGTAAGAAGCAGTGGTCTGTATTTACTCTTTTGTTTTAAGTGATTTATCAGATTTTTACTCAGCCTACACAAAAGACACACCTCCAGTACCCAGCTTGGGTGATAGAGGAGGCTGTGCCACTGGATCCTACAGGACACCTACTACAACTGGCCACATTATCAAGGCACAGAGTCAAAGCAGCACTACATAATACAAAGAATCAAACACACGGAAGCTGCCAAAATGAGCAGACAAACAAATATGTCAAAAACAAAAGGACAGATCAAAACTCCAGAAAAAAGAGCTTAAATGAAATGGAGATAAGCAATGTATCAGATGCAGAGTTCAAAACACTATTTATAAGGATGCTAAAGGAACTTAGTGATGTCCCCAGCAGCATAAAAAAGATCCAGTCAGAAATGAAGGATATACTAATTGAAATAAAAAACAATTTACAGGAAATAAGGGTAGAGGGGATGAAGCCAAGAACCAAATCAATGAATTGGAACATAAGGAAGCAAAAAAACAACCATGCAAAACAAGAAGAAAAACAATAAAAAAAATGAGGATAGTATAAACAGCCTCTGGGAAAACTTTAAGAGGTCAAATATTCACTTCATAGGAGTACCAGAAGGAGAAGAGAAAGAGCAAGAAATTGGAAATCTATCTAAAAAAATAGTGGAAGTAAACTTCTCTAATTTGGTGAAGGAAATAGACATGCAAGTCCAGGAAGTGCAGAAAGTCTCAATTATGATGGATGCAAAAAGGCTCACCCCAAAACACATCATAATTGGAAGGCCAAAAGTTAAAGACAGAAACTCTTAAAAGCAAGAGAAAAGTTAATTACTGGTTAGTTGCCAGATGGGACAGGGGAGTGGGGAATGAGAGAACAGGTGAGGGGATTAAGAAATATGAAGAGATAGTTACAAAATAGCCATAGGGATGTAAATTACAGTGTGGGAAATGGAGTAGCCAAAGAATTTATACATATGACCTATGGATATAAACAATGTTGGAGGAGGATTGCCCAAGGGAATAGGGGGTACTGGGTGGATGGGGGCAAAGGGGGAAAATCTAGACAATTGTAATAGTATAATCAATAAAATATAATTAAAAAGGAAATGTAAACATGGTGCTTTATTTGCACACTATAAGAAACACAGGGTCCGCTGCAGCCTTGAGAAAAAGCAGAATACACACCCTTTATTGCTTAATTGAAATGTTAAGTCATGGTTAGCAGAATAGCAATTATAACAATATTATGGGACTTAAAGTATATAATTTTAATATGTATAAAATATTTAAGAAGCAAATTAAAGAACTTAAAGTGCAAGTGCACATACTAAAGTGCCTGTGTATTACAAGGGGAAGGTGAATATGTGCAGAAAATACAAATTTGGTGTTAAAGGCAGGAGGAGTACCTAAAATAACAAAGTGTATTTTTAATGGAAATCATTTAATTCCAGGTCCACTGATTAAATCCGTGAGTCTGAAAACAAAACTGCAAATGTGATGATAAATGCAATGCCCTGCTCTGCAGATAATGCTGTTTTTCACTAGGTAAGAGTAGCCTTAAATCAACAACTGCTTTAATATCAATTTAAAGGGGAAAAAAGTTGCATAAGTTCTTGGGAAAAGTTAATTTTCTTAAAGATTTTATTTATTTATCTTTAGAGGGGAAGAAAAGGAGAGAGGGAGAGGAATATCAATGTATGGTTGCCTTTTGTGCATCCCCTCCTGGGAACTGGCCTGCAACCCAGGCATGTGCCCTGACTGGGAATCAAACCGCAATCCTTTGGTTCCCAGGCCCGCACTCAGTCCACTGAGCTACACCAGCCAGAGCAAAAAGTTAAATATTTTTATTTCTATTGAAATGAAGCTTCACTTTTTACTATCACCATATAAGAAGTAATGCCAGCTAGGTAAAGAGACTACAAAAAAAAAAGGAATGAAATCACACTTTGCTCATATCAACATCATGTATGGAATTAAGAATTGTAGAAAGGAGGATAAATGAATCTAAAACCAACAGCCATTATCTCATAAGGTCTTTAGACAGATCTTTGATCCGATTGCCCGTATGTCAGGAAAAGAGTGATGAAATTTGAGAACTCTCCACGGAGTTACATGCCATGTCAGAAGACTAATATTCTATAAATGGAGGAACATAAAGCATCACATATTAAATACATGAAAGAGCTAATTTAAAAAAAAATCCATAAAAGTGTAAAGAAGTATTATAAATAGTGAAATGGGATAAGAACAATTTCAAATTAGGATTTTTCATCTATTTTTGTTATTAATTTTCAAAAGGAAACTTTTACATTTGCCATAAGATAAGGCTGGGGATCACAACTCTAAAATGCCATTTTATTTATGTAAATGTGTAAAACTCTTAGAATGTCAGACCAAATGCTCCATATTTTAACAAGTAAAAGGAAAGCTGTCAATAATTTATGATGTTACACTGCACAGTAAGAAATGTATGCTTTCATATTCTTTAAATACATTTCCATAAACAAGAAATAGAATGGCTCATATTTGTGCCAATAAATTTTGAAATCATTTCAATATAAAAATTTGATGTTTTCTGAAGTAATATCAGACAAGATGATGAAAATTCATATAGGACTATACATTTTAACAGTTACAAATGTTACTTTAACTAAAGGTGCATGACCACTTTGAATCTATTGTTTAACCCAAGGGCCTAGCTGGACCACATAGCATACACCCAGTATATACTTCAACCTTGTATGCACTTGTCGACTAAATGAAAAATTACTGTGTATGAGTTAAGAAAACATGATTTAAAAAGATCTCATTTATCAATAGCAGTTTAATTTTTGAAATTTGATACAAATTATATTTTTTTCCTGGCAAATGTACATATATAATCTGTATTGTAAAATATAGGCTAGTCAATAATGACATACAACTGGTTTCATGAACTACATCTAGTGCCTAAAAAACTTTGTGAAACTTAAGAAGATACCTAAAATTCAAAAGTATTGGATTAGTTTTTAATGCACTTTCAAAATTTAAATTTCATGCTAGTAGTTCTTTTTTGATATTTCTAATTCATTAGTATTTAACACTTGCTTGTTGATATTTTTCCTTTATACTCCACATATATGCTGGGATGATTGTGTATATGTGGATGTCTACTGTGTGTGGTGCTATAGATATATTATGTGAGCACAAACACAGATTTTGTGCATACACATTTGTCCAAATGATGGTGTCCCCACTTTTTAATCTAATGCCTTCTAAAAACAGTGAGTAAGATGAACACTCACATATCAAATAAATCACCCTTAAAGGTCTAGGACTTTGGCATTTGGTGGTTCAAGTCAAGAGATGCATTATTCATAAAGGCTTAAATAACATTTACCTTCTGCCAGATGCAGTTCAATATGTTGGAAATACAAAATTGCAAAAATATCTAACTTCTTGAAGCTTAGGTTTTAATGAGTGAGACAGGCAATAAACATGACAAATACATTTTATGTGTTTTACATAATGATGTGTTCAAGAGGAAAAATAAAGCACTTTTAAAATTTTTATTATTACTTTTTAAATTTTATTAAATTATTAGGGTGACATTCTTTAATTAAATTAATAGGTGTCGAGCGTGCAATTCTATAATACCTCATCTGTATAGCACATTGTGTGTTCACTGCACAAAGTCCAGTCTACTTCTGTCGCCATGTATTTGAGCCCATTTACCCTTTTCTATCTCCCCCTCCCCCTCTTTTCCCTCTAGTAACCACCATGCTGTTATCTGTGTCTATGAGTTTTTGTGTGTTTGTCTTGTTTGTTTGTTGCTTTCAGTTTTATATTCCACATATGAATGAAACCATATGGTTCTTAGCTTTCTCTGACTGACTTATTTCTCTCTGCAGGATATTCTCAAGGTCTATCCATGTTGTCAGGAATGGCAGTATTTTATATTTTCTTATGGCTGAGTAATATTCCAGTGTACATAGGTACCACATTTTCTTTGTCATTTTGGTTATTGTTGCTTTTCAGACTTCCCTATAGCACAGGAAAAGACAAAAGAGTCAATAAAGGAAAATATTTCTCTCCTTACCCCTGTGTGCCCAGCTCCTATAGTCAAGGTTCTTTCAAACTCTGGAACTTATATATTGTTAGATAAAATAGATTTGTAAATTCTTGATACTGGCAAAACTCAAACTAATGTGAACATCCTTATTAAATGGATGTATCCAATCTGTAAAAGGTTCTGAGGCACAAGCAAAAATAAGTGATATATTTTGAGATTAAAATGAAGAAAAAATGCCTTAGCTGAATGAGCCCAGCTTATCATATGCACATCTCCATGTAGATTTATTGTATTTTATTTTCATCGACAAGTTCCTGTTTAAATTTTGTCCACAATTTCCTCTTGGTATTATCTCATAGAGGACTTTGTATATTCCACTTTAAAGATCTTCCAATCCTTGAGGTCCATAGCATTGCAAAGGTCTTGATTCTGCGTTATCTACTAATACTCCTATGTCTGAATTTTCACTTCTCTGAACAGCAAAGCATCTTTTCCCAATGCTCTATACTTGGACTCTTCTATTTTCTCTGTAATCTGTTTTCAGGTGATTTCATGACTTCCATTCTTACTTCACTGTCAGTAGGAAATACATCTGAATCTTCAGTGATCCTTTCTCTCAAATTTCAGTACCATAATTTCATGATCTTCTGAAGAACTCTGTCCTTATGTGTTAGGTGAACTTCAAATATAAAATATCTAATAATAAACAGATCATTTTCCTTCCCATAGATGCCACTTTCTTTATGTCCCTTTATTCGACTAAAATTAAATTCCTTCAGAATTAAAGTTTTAGAATCATCCTTGATGCCTCCTCCTCTCTAGTGCTCTATATTTAATCATTAATTACTATTGTTTGAAATCTATGTAATATCTTTCCTTTTTTATTATCAACATCAGGGCCATCAAGTGTGGTCATTCACGTTGTGCCCTCTACAACTCCAGGGCTCCTTTCCCATCATCTCTGATGGAAACAGCACCCATCAGAAGGTGTAGAGTCATTTTCCTAAAGCATTTAGCTAACTTGTTCTTTTCTTCTAATCAAATAAGAGCAATATGGGAGAGGAAAAAGTACATGGAGTATAGGATCTGATAATCCATAAAACCTCTCTAGAATGATCTTAGGCAAGATGTTTAACATCTTGGGATTCAAATTTTATCTTCTGTAAGATCATTGTAAATTAGGCAATTTTTAAAAACACAGGAACAGCAGAGAAAATGTTACTTGGGTATTGTGATGGGGAATCCTAGGTACCAGGGAGTAGAATGAAGGTCTTAGGCACTTGATAAAAGAATGAACCATAGAATATAAAGGTGGCATAAGAATGTGAAAAGACATCAAGCCAATCTTTCCCACTTCATAACTTGCCTAGCCTTGGACTAGGCATAATCCACTAAAATTGCTAAATAAATGTAGATATGCAAAATTAAAAGTATACCATTATGTCTCATCCCTACTTACTTTTTAGTGAAAATTCAAAATAGACAAAAGACACTAGAAAGAATAAATGATTAAGTTAGACCTTTAGGTTGTTTTTAACTGTACTTACACCCCACATATTGAATGGAACTTCTGTTAAGATAATTGGTATGGTAGAATTAATAGAAATGAGAAAATTTGATGTTAAAGAATGGTATTTGTAAGTCATCCATTTAACCTAACCCTGTCAGAGAAATGAAATAATTAATTTGCATAGCAAACAATTAATTCAGCCACAGTTTATTAAGGTTATAATGAAGAGGCTGTCTTTCTTAGATCACGGTCTTTTTTCAATTAATTGAGCTGCACAAAATATTTTCTTGTGATAATTACAATTTTTGCTTTTTCGTATAAATATGAGCTTCAAAATCTCCCAAATTTTCTCCTTCAAATTTGTGCCAGCTCAAATGGCTTTATAATTAGGCAAATCAATGCAATTAATTATTTTTTTGAAAAAAAATTAAATAGAATGTAAATACTTTATTTTAAAGATTGCATCAGCTTCTCTAAAGATTTTGTTTTGATTACAATGAATCTTTATTTGGAACAATAATGTCTTAAATGATTCAAAAGACATGTCATTATTTTTTAAAGAACAAAACAAATTAAAATGTATTATTAAAATATGAATACTCCTGGAGAAAAAATAATAAGGGCTTAAACTGTTAAGTTTTTATTCTAAGAAAAAATATTGCAATTAACATTTAACTTAAAAAATGTTTTCTTACTAATCTGATTTTCCTGTCAACCATGAAATACATATTTAGCTAATTGTTGTTTGTGGTTTGAGGAGAAAATTGAAGAATGCTTTAATTTCTCATTAACTACAACATTAATCAGTGCTTAATCATAACTATTTAGCCTGTAGAAAAAATTGAAAGTAGAATTAGAATCTTACTACAAGTCAAATAAACTTTGTCTTTCTTATTGATTTAAACATTCTTAAGACAGATATTCAATAAGGTTTGGTTAGCAAAGTTGTATAGTGTTTGGTCCATGTGTTGAATAATAATTGAAGTCGGTTGCTATGTTAAACTCTGCATCTCCTTCTTTGTTAATCTTTGATAATAGAGAACAATTTAGTATTATCTTTCCAGTATCAGTGCACAATTACAGTTATTTTTTGAGTAGTTATAAAACATATTACCTTGCTTTGTGGATTTTAAGTTTGATATTGAATTCAATTATGTCTTTATTTTCAAATATGTGTCTTTGTCTTTTAATTACAAGCAATTTAAAATGCTGTAAATTCTGCACATTTCCTTAGTAACATGGATATCTCTAGCTAATTAACCTGTTAAATATACAAATTCTGAATCCCATTACTTTCAACCGCTCTTTTGTTTATAATACAAGGGAGAAAATTGAAGACTTAACCTTGTCTCAACAGGATGTCAGGAAATAAATAAAAATCCCATTTCAAAATGTAAAAATGTTAATAACATGCCATGTCTAGTCTCTCAGTTTGGGAAAATGTTCTGGTTTTAAGCTCTCATCCTTTCCAAATAACTATACTCAGAGGCTCTTTATAGTATTTTCTTAACAGAAATTGCTTATTGAAGAACCAATACCTGAATTTGGCTTTCTTTAGCTTTCCTTTCATCGGTGTTTAAATTACCCACACATTTTCTAAATCCAGTGCTAACAGACCTCTGCAGTTAAATGCAAAATGTTATTAAGCTCCAACAAATTGAAGTCCTGATGAATACATGTTCTCTTTCGAAGTGTCAGTAAGTCATCATAGTGCCTCATCTGGGGCTTCCCTAGTGGGTCTGTGAAAGGACCCAGGCTACTTGGTCTTCAATTTCGATGATTTTGATGCCATGTTTTGATCATTTATGAAATTATTACAAACATTAGAACAGATTTTTTTTCTATTCAATAAATATTTGAGTTGTGCACTGGTGCTGTGCTTGGATCTGTTGGCTTTGAGAAGGCAGGGTTTTACAAAAGTAAATTTTACATTTCTGTAACTTCCCTCAAACTGGCGGCACTAGACAGAACTTATCCATCATATACCTTGAGTTAATAGTGAGACATAAGATTTTAATGTAATCTATTAATTTGCACTATTTTCAGATCATTTTCCTATCTTCATACATATGTATATCCTTTTTCTATAAAACCATAAAGAGCTTTTAGAGTACACAGTTCAAATGTTTCTGTTTGCAAATATTGGCAGCAAGAAAGGCACCAGGTGGTACTAGGTCTTAGACCTATGAAGTCAGATGGGACTTTGGTTCAGCAACATTGGTACTTGAGTCCTGGCTAAAAAAAAAATTCAGAGGTGAGACTCAAAGTATAAGAAAAAGTTTTTAGAAAATCACAGAGGAAGGAGAAGTGAATCATAAAAGAAATGGGCTAGGAAATGAGTTACAGAGGCAAAAGAAATGGCTCTTACAACTTAGGGGGATGAAGGGTGAAGGTAGCACCGGGGAGGAACTAGAGGGTGAGGGGAAACACTAGAGCATGAACCCAGGAGGGAGAGTCCACTGGGTTCTCCATCCTAAGGAGATTTAAGGGCAAGGATCTTAGAGGAAATCTCAGGGGAATATCTCAATCGCGTATTCATGAGCTTTCCAGGTGTGTCCTTTCAGGATCATGATCTCTACTGATTGGTTGGTGGCAGGGCCGAGGGTCTCGAGTCAATGCAGTTGGTCCTAAGGTCAGCCATGACATTGCTTATCTGGTTTTACTGCTTTTCTGAGCCTGGAGCTAAAACACAAATGAGGCCTAGATGTATTTTATGAGGATCAGAACCTCATTTTCCTGGGGGATTAATGCTTAGTGGCTATTTTCTGTCCCACCTTGTTTATTCAAGTAAAAAAAAATAATTTTATTGTAATTCTATTACAGTTGTCCCATTTTTCTCCATTGCTCTCCTCCACCCATCTCACCCCCTTTTACCACAGTCAATCCCCACATTTTTGTCCATGTCCATGGGTCATTCATACATGCCCTTTGACTAGACTCTTCCCCTTCTTTCCACCATTACCTGCCTTCCCCCTGCCCTCTGGTCATTGTCAGTCTATTCAATGTTTCATGCCTGTAGTTCTATTTTGCTCGTTAGATTTCTCTAATAGGTGAGATGATATGGTATTTGCCTTTCACTGCCTGGCTTATTTCACTTAGCATAATATTCTCCAGCTCCATCCATGCTATCACAAAAGGTAGGCATTCCTTCCTTCTTTCTGCTGTGTAGTATTCCATTGGGTATTGTGCCACAGTTTTTGATCCACTCATTTATTGACGGGCTTTTAGGCTGTTTCCAACACTTGACTATTGTATATAGCACTGCTATAAACATAGGGGTGCATAGTTCTTTTTAATTGGTGATCCCAGATTCTTAGGGTATATTCTCAACAGCAAAATTACTGGGTCAGAAGAAAGTTCCATTTTTAGTTTTTTTTCTGTGTGTGACTTAAAAAAAATTTGTTCTATTACAGCTGTCCAAATTTTCTTCCATTGCTCTCCCCTGCCCTGCCCACCTATCACCCCTCCTTCTACAGTCAATCCCCATTCCATTGTCCATGCCCATGGGCCATATTTATACCTGTTCCTTGACTAGACCCTTCCCCTTCTATTCCCTAGCCCCTACCCTCTGTCCTTGTCAGTCTATTCTTTGTTTCCATGCTTCTGGTTCTATTTTGCTTAGTTGTTTGTTTGTTCATTAGGTTCTATAGGTGAGATCATGTGGTATTTGTCTTTGGCTGCCTGGATTATTTCACTTAGCATAACACTCCAGTTCCATCCATGAGGTCATGGAGGGTAGGAGTTTCTTCTTTCTTTCTGCTGCACAGTACTCTATTGTGTACATGTACCACCATTTGTTTGATCCATTCATTTACTGAGGGGAACTTAGGCTATTTCCAGCACTTTGCTATTGTAAATAATCCTGCTATGAACATAGAAGTGCATAGTTCTTTTGAATTGGTGTTTCAGGATTCCTGGGGTATAATCCCAGCAGTGGAATTGCTGGATCAAAAGGCAGTTCACTTTTAGTTTTTTTTTGAGGAAATTCCACACTGCTTTTCATAGCGGCTGCACCAGTCAGCATTCCTATGAACAGTGCACAAGGGTACTCTTTATTGACATCCTTGTCAGCATTTGTTTGTTTATTTGTTAATGATGGTCATTCTGACTGGAGTGCAATGGTATCTCATTGTGGTTTTAATTTGCATATCTCTGATACCTTGTGATGTTGAACATCCTTTCACATGTCTCTGGGCTCTCTGTATGTCCTCCTTGGAGAAGTGTCTGTTCAGGATCTTTGCCCCTTTTTTAACTGTATTGTGTGTCTTCCTGGTGTTGAGTCATGTGAGTTCTTTATATATTTTGTAGATCAAACTTTTGTCTGAGGTATCATTGGCAGATATGTTTTCCCATATGGTTGGTTCCCCTTTCATTTTGATGGTGCTTTCTTTAGCTGTGCAGAAGATTTTTAATATGATATAGTTCCATTTGTTTATGCTTTCCTTTATTTCCCTTGTCCTAGAGGATATATCAGTGAAAATATTGCTCTGTGCGATATCTAAAATTTTACTGCCTATGTTCTCCTCTAGGACTTTTATGGTGTCACAGCTTATGTTTACATCTTTCATCCATTTTTAGTTTATTCTGGTTTAAGGTATAACTTGGTGGTCTAGTTTTATTTTTTTGCATGTACCATTACAGTTATCCTAACACCATTCATTAAAGAGGCTATTTTTACCCCATTTTATGCCTCTGCTCCCTTTGTCAAATATTAATTAATTATAGAGACATGGATTTATTTTGGGGCTCTCTATTTTGTTCTATTGATGTATGTGTCTATTCTAATGCCAGTACCAGACTGTTTTGATTACAGTGACCTTATGATATAGTTTGAAAACATGTTTTGTGATCCCTCCTACTTTGTTGTTTTTTCTCAAGATTGCTTAAGTTATTTGAGGTCATATCTGGTTCCATATAAATTGTGAAATATTTGTTCTAGATCTGTGAATTATGTAAATGGTATTTTAATAGGGGTTACATTGAATCAATAGATTGCTTTGGGTAATATGGACATTTTGATGATGTTAATTCTTCCAATCCATGACCATGATACATGCTTCCATTCATATGTGTCTTCCTTAATTTCTGTCTTTAGTATTCTGTAGTTTTCTGAGTATAGGTCTTTTACCTCCTTAGTTAAGTTCATCCCCATGTACTTTATTTCACTTGTTGCTATAGCAAATTGGATTTGTTACCTACTTTCTTTTTCTGATATATTATTGTTGGTGTAAAAAATGCCTTCGATTTCTGAGTATTGACTTTGTATGCTGCTATGCTACCAAGTTCACTTATTATGTTGAGTACTTTTTTGGTGGAGCCTCTAGGGTCTTCTATGTACCCTATCATGTCATCTGCAAATAATGATGGTTTTACTTCCTCTTTTTCAATTTGGATGCATTTGTTTCTTTTTCTTGTCTGATTGCTGTGGCTAGAACTGAGTTTTCAGCATCTGTTAATATGCTCATGTGGTTTTCGTCTTTCATTTTGTTTATGTGGTGTACTATGTTTTTTGGTTTGCAACTACTGTACCATCCTTGTGTCACTGAAATGGATTTCACATTATTATAGTGTAGATCTTTTTAATGTGTTGCTGAATCCAGACTGCCATCTTTCATCAAGGATTTTAGTATCTGTGTTCATCAGAGATATTGGCTTTTAGTTATCTTTCTTCATTGTATCTTTGCCTGGTTTTGGAATTAGGATGGCACTGGCCTTGTAAAAAAAAGTTGGGGAGTCTTCCCTCTTTTTGAATTGTTTGGAATAGTTTAAGAAGGGTAGGAATTAGTTTTTTCTTAAATGTTTGGTAAGATTGATCTGTGAAGCCATGCGCTCCAGGACTTTTGTATGCTGGGAGCTATTTGATTATTGCTTCAATTTCATTAGGTGATATTGGTGTATTCAGGCTTTCTGCTTCTTTTGATTCAATTTTGGAAGATTTCATGTTTTTAGAAATTTTTCCATTTCACTCAAGTTGTCCAATTTCTTGGCACATAGTTGTTCATTGTAATTTATCATAATTCTTTATATTTCTGTGGTATTGGTTGTAACTTCTCCTTTCATTTCTGGTTTTATTTATTTGGGTCCTCTCTCTTTTTTTCTGGATGAGTCTAGTTAAAAATTTGTCAATTTTGTTTATCTTTTCAAAGAACAAGCTCCTGGATTTATTACTCCTTTAAAGTGTTCTCTTAGTCTTTAGGTCACTAATTCCACTCTGATCTTAAACATTTTCTTCTTACTCTGGGCTTCATTTGTTGTCATTCTCTAGTTCTTGTAGATGTAGTTAGGTTGTTTGTTTGAAATTTTTCTGTCATCTTTAAGTAGGCCTGTATTGCTATGAACTTCCCTCTCAAAACTGCCTTTGCTGTGTCCCATAGGGTTTTGGTTGTTGTCTGGTCATTTTCATTTGTTTCCAGATACTTTTTGATTTCTTCCTTATCATGTTGTTGACCCATTTGTTATTTAATAACATGTTGTTGACTCTTCATGTATTTGAATGTTTTTGAGTTCTTTTCCTTGAGGTTAGTTTCTAGTTTCAAACCATTGTGATCCGAGCACATGCTTGATATGACTTTAATTTTCTTGGATTTGTTGATGCTTGTTTTTGTCCTACCATATGGTATATCTTTAAAAATGTTCCATGTGAACTTGAAAAGAATGTATATTTTGCTTCTTTTGCATGAAAGGTTATATATATGTGTGTATACACACATACACATATATAAATTGAATATATATTTTTTATATATACAAATATACATTTATATGAATATATGTATATTCACTTAAGTCCATTTGATCTAGTGTTATTCAGTGCCACAATATCCTTCTCAATTCTTTGTTTGGAAGATCTATCCATTTTTAAAATAGATAGTCAAAAATGTGGTGTTAAAATTCCCTACTAGTCATCACTGTTGTTGTCAATATCTTTCTTAACGACATCCACGATTTTCATTATATATTTAGGTGCTCCTATATTGGGTACATATGTGTTTTCAAGTGTTAAATCATTCTGTTGGTTTACTCCCTTAAGTATTATGTAGTGAGAGGGTCTAACCTGTAGGAGTAGCAACAGGTCAAGTGAAAAAAAAGCTCAGGAGAGGATCTGAGTTACATGACCAGACATATGCAAGGGGAGGAAGGGTTAAACTGGGGCCTAGATCTTTGTTTTCCAGTTTTGCCCATTGCTAGGACTTTTGCCCTGGTGACCTTCTATACCTGGTCCATAGTCCTTTCTCTACTCATGTCTGCCTAACTGCTTACACACATACACACACACACACACACACACAGAGATTTCTACCCAGCCTAGTTAGGCATTTGTTGTCTAAAACTTTGGTGTATGCTGGGAGTAAACTTTCTGAGAAAGGTGACAGTTCTCCAGCTTTGAACTAATAATAAAAAGTTATAACTGCAATTTTTTTACAAAATACCCAAAGTAGCCTTCAGCAGAACCCAATGCTGGGTTCTCCTCTGCGATTGTTGTCCCTATTACTCTTCAGATTTCTAATTCTTCATTTCATTATTAGTTCTTTAATGTTTATCTAATTATCTGTGTATTTTGTCCTAATTTTTTAGAGTTCCTAAGCAGGAGGGTTGGTCTTGTCACCAAAGTCGCCATCAGCAGAGTTGAAGTCTGCCCCTGCCATTAGTGAGCCCTTCACTAAGTGCCTCCTCACACTCACTGGCTCTCCCTTCACTGTAATGTCTGAAGGGCAATGAGACCCCCAGTACTTCCATTCTTGCCATTTGTTATAACAGTGTTGATAATAAAAAGGGCAGTAATTTTCACCAAACATTTTATCAAAACTTCCAGTTTCTAATCATTTCCCCTGTTTCTTTATCTGTTGTTATTCTCAGCTTCTTTCATTGGTGGTATTTTAGCCTTTCAAGTGCAAAGCAGAAATGCATTTCTGGTTAAAATTTAATAGAATTATTTTAATTATAAAGTCAGTTTCAGGAAGAATTAAATGAAATAAGAAATCTTTTGAAAAAAGGTGAGTTTGAAAAGTAGAATCTCCCAGAGAAAAAAATTACACAGCATGTACATTTTTAAGAGATTTTCTGATGAAAGTCTTTAAAAAACTTTCTGAGGAACACCAGGAGGATCCTTTGGGAGAAATATAAGGAATCGCTTCCCTAAGTATTATTAGTGGATGAGATTAGGCATTTGACTCAGGAATTATTGCTGTTAGAAAGAAGCTCTGGAATGTATGGCTGGTAAGGGATTTGCATGCCATGATTCAAATGAAATTTGAGGAATAAACTGTACATATCATCAAGGAAATAATTCCAAATGCCATTTATACAGTGTTTGAACAAAATTGGAGAATAAACAAGTTTAATAATGAAAATCTGTATGAGGTACAATTGTTTATTTAACATACTTATTATTATATTAGGCTCAGTAGAAATGCCATACAAATTACCATAAACTAGGTGGCTTAAGAAACAGAAATTCATTCTCTTACATGTATGGAGGTTGTGAGTACAAAATCAAAGTGCAGGCAAAGACTATACTCACTCTGAAAGTTCTAGGGAAGAATGCTTAATTTCCTCTTCCTGGCCTCTGGCTCCCCACAGTCCTTGGCATTTATTGGCTTATAGCTGAATCACTTCAGTCTCTGCTCCCATGTTCAATGGCCTTCTTCCTTCTGTGTCTCTACGTACCCTGTCTTCTTATAAGAACAGAATACTTTGGATTTAGGGCCCATCCTAATCCAGTATGACCTCATTTAATTAATCACACCTGCAAAGACCCCTTGCCAAATATTCTGAGGTTCCAAGTGAACATAGTTTTTGGAGGGTAGCATTCAACCTAGTATAGGTATAATTATTATCATTTATAGAAATAGCTAAGTGTATATATTATTACATGTGTCATACTTCCTTTATTTTATTTTATTATAATTCTCTGTCCTAGATTTATATGCCTGGTCTTGGTTTATCTCTTTTTTTCAATTATGAATTGGATTTAATAACCCATTCAACAAGCATTCACTTATGTCAAGTGAATATTATATCTAGTAGATGTTCTGCACTTTGCTAGACACTTAGAATACAATGAATAATACATAATAGAAAAAAATAGAATATAATGGAAGAGTCAATCCTCTAAATATCCAGGAATAATAAGTTGTGATTTTGAATGGCTGTATTAGAAGTGATAAATTCCAAGTAGAAGAAACAGCATGGTAGAAAATATCAGCTTTGAAAAAGCATGGCGAGTTTTGAGAACTACAAGCAGTTCTATACAGCAAAGAATATAAGGAAAGTTTTGCTGAAAATTGAAACTAGGGAAGAATTCAAGAGGCATATTACCCATATCTTTATAACCTCCTAGATAATCTGATTATAATTCTCTTGATATTTATAGTCACTAAAGGGTTTTGAGCAGGATGAAGAAGATATAAAAAAACGATTAATTTGGTGTTTTACATTTTCTTTACTCTTTTCAAATTTCAATGAATTGAAGGTATTGTTCTCTACTAACTTTTAGGTTTGCACATTCTAATCCTATGTGGTATTTTAGCTTGCTCCTAAATTTGAGGAGAATATTTCTAAAAGAGATGATGAGCTCACTGAACACCATCTACATTCCACAGCTCACTATCCACTGGAGTAAATTTTAAAGAATTGACTGTTGCATGGGGCTTTACATTGAATAATTTGAATTATTTAATTAAAATTTTGTTTGTGATATTGATTGTCCTCTTAGACAATGAGAGAAACCATCATGGAATTCTCTGGATTCTTTATTTAAAGGTATGTGGAGTATCACCATCCTGCTCCCCACCTCCATTATTATGGCTGTTGTTTCCATTTTAAAGTGTATATAGGAAAAAATAATTTCTTCTCCTGACCCCATTGTATGATACTGTCTTATTCAGAGTATCAGTTACACACAAGACAGACACAATCTATTCTTTGATCACTATCTTATAACTGCCTTGCTCTGGTAAATCTCTTTGAAGCGGCTGTAAGGAACATAAGGATCTTTCCTATTGGGTACAGATGATAAGAGCCCTTAAGGTCAGTCATCCAGGTGATATTGTCCACAGATACAAAACAGAGGGATTGGAGATCTATAGGACATCAACCAGGAATTAATGGGACGATACTCAGAAAGAGAAATACACAAAAGAGGAAAGGCACAGAGGATGAATTTTGTATTGTGGCAATAAGCCTGCAGCTTACTGATACTAGGAAAACATAGTATTCTCCCAACATGACCTTGGAAAGTCATGTTGGGAGAATACTATATACACAAAGCTTAGTGACCCTCTAAAGACCATATAGATTTCTAAGAAAACAATCCCAGGAATTCAGAGTTGTGACTTCTTTTTCTCTCTAATGGCTCTGAAGTGATAAGTTATATTAATTCCTTTCTAAAACCAGTAAGAAATTATAACAAACAAATAAAAATTTTAACACAGAAGAAATGCATGTGAATAGCACTAAACCAAAAAGTGTTTTGTTTGAAGATGAGAAATCCCACAATTATGGAGTAATGTTAATGGGACACAGGAGCCAACTGAAAGAGTTCCCAGTGGCCATAGCTGGAACAAATTGAACAAAAAGATAAATAATGTAGCATTGTATTAAATCTAAATTATAAAATAAAATCCATGAATTTACAATGATATGAATAAATGATAGAATAAATAAATGGTAGAGAACAGAAAACTACCCTATGCAAAATTATACCAAATAAGGTATGTAGATACTCTGCCTTCAAAATGATAGTGTGTAACTCCCTACTTCTTAAGTCTGGACTGAACATAGTGATTTCAATCTAAAGAGCACAGTGTGAAAATGGAGGGGGGAGACAAGCTTTACAGGGGAGAAACCTACCTTAGCCAGGTGGTAAAAGTTAGCATCAATACTGATGTTATGTTGGTAGTACATGCCCTTGATATGATGTATTGTGATGCAGTTTACCTCTGGGGTCTTCCTCCCAACAACCAGTACCTGCATTCTAATCATGAAAAAATATAAGGTAAATCACAATTAAAAATATTGAAAAATAGCTTACTAGTATTCTTTCAAGGTCATTAAAAACAAGGAAATTCTGAGAAACTGTCTCAGTCAAGAGTAACCTAAAGAGACATGGTTATTAATTGTAATGTGGCATCTTGTCCTGGAAAGGACAAAGAACACTAGATAAAACTGAAGAAAGACAAATAAAGTCTGAACTCTTGTAATAATAATATATATTGACTCATTAATTATAACAAATGTACTACTAATATAAAATGTTAATAATAGAGGAAACCAGAGTATATGGGAATGTTCTTTACTACCTTGTAATTTTTTTGTAAATCTAAAACTGTTTTGGCAGTGGGGAAATATATCTTAAGAAATTAAAATATAAAACCTTTCTAAATTAACTAGTTTCTTACAACTGAATACTAGTGTTAATCTTCCAAAATTCAGATTCTTTGAGGTTAATATCAAAAGTTCCAATACTTTTTAACTCATAGGAATTGTCATATGCAGTTTTGTTTTTAAAAAGAAGGCCCTCTGCAATATTAACCATGCCTACCACAGCTGAGTAATTCTAGTCTTCCTATATTTTTATATATTTTTCATGAATTCTAGCTCAAATTCCTAAGAACTGTACTTTATCTTTCTTACTTTTTATTTTAGCTATGAAGTTAGTGATATTTATTAGTTCAGGAAAAGAAGAATTCTTTATTGTGTCTACCATACTAGATCTTACTTTTGTCATCTGATTTCAAAGCTCCCTTACTATTCCAGAGGAAGCTGAACAGAGAAAACATCTTTGATGTGATTAGCATACAGAGCTAGGCCATCATACAGGCGCAATTCAACAGAAATGAAATAGCTTCTAAGAAGCATGCTTCTTTTTGTACATTCAAATTAATGTTTTCTTCTAAGTGGTCACATTTGGGGGTCATTTACTTATTCTAATGACACTGTTATAATTCAAGATATTTCAAAACCCTTTGTTAGTTTGTTTTGTTTTAAGTTGGCTTCGGAGTGCATTTTGAGAAACCTAAGAACAGTTTTGTCTCTGTGTATATTACTTATTTAAGAAACAATTACTATGCTGAATATTATACAGCATTGTCCTAAGACAATCTCCTATCTAAATGTTCACTTACATAATCCTATAACAACCTCACAGAGAAGGTAACATGATAATCCTAATTTTATTTGCAAAGAAACTAAAACACTGCCCAATATTACACACTGTGAACTTAAAGATTCAGATTAAACTCAAAATGTCTGGCCCATGTGATATCTGCTTAATTACATTTATTCCTCTTACATCTACAGTTTATTTTAAAATCATCCATATCTTTATGAATGATAAAATGCCTTTGGATACTACTTCTCTATTTACTATAAAATGTTTTCTTCAATAGCACTTCATAGCTAAATTCAAAAACTTGAAGCAAAACAAGAACCAGAATCATGAAAGATTCAATCATCTGTGCATTTACTAAAGAAGAAAAATAGAAAAATTCCTACTAGGAAAATTTTTATTATTTTATTTATCTTATAATCTTATCTTATCTTATCTTATCTTATCTTATCTTATGGCTTATCCTTATATTAATCAGAACTAATATGAACATAACCTTCTTGTAACTTCTGGTGAATGGTGAATTGAGGTTTGACTGAGGCAAATGTAGCATCAATTATCTTGGTCAGCAATTCAAAGCTATCATCATATCCAAATTTAAGATATGCTATGTTATCACTATGTTGACTTTCACTAACTTGATCAAACCTTTACTGAGCTGATTTTGATGGATATTTACTAGCTATAAATCAGCCTTAATGTTTGTTTATTTTTCCTTAAGTCAATCTTGGTAAACTATAGAAGCAACTTAGGGACTTCCGGCCAAGTTGGGGGCATAGATAGATGCACTTTGTAGTTCCTTGCACAATCAAAAGAAGGACAACAATAAATTTAAAAAAAATTACCAGAACTGCCAGAAAATGAAACTGTATGGAAGTCTGACAACCAAGAAGTTAAAGAAGAAAAATTAATCCAGACATGTAGGAGGGGCGGAGATAGGCAGCTGGGGCAGAGAGGACTCACAGCAAGGCAGCAGCTGGTGGACCGGGTGGTCCCACATTTGTGTGCAGATAAACCAGGAGGAACAACTGGGGACTGAGCAGACTGCAGAACCCAGGCTTCCAATATGGGGAAATAAAGCCTTAAAACCTCTTACTGAAAATACCTGTGAAGTTGAGGCGGCAGGAGAAACTCCCAGCCTCACAGAAGAATTCCTAGGAAAGTCCCACAGGATCCTAGAATGTACACAAAATCATCCATCTGGGAGTGACCACCAGAGGGTCCAATTTGCTTAAGGGTAGCAGAGAAAGTGACTCAAAGCCAGCCAAGAGCCAAGGAAACAGCACTGTTCCCTCTCAGGCTCCTCCCCCACATACAGCAACAAAACACAGCTTCATGGGTTGCCCTGCCCTGGTGAATACCATGCTCTGTCCCTTTCTATGTAACAGGCACATGGAGACAAAAAATATGGCCCAATTGAAAGAGCAAATCAAAGCTCCAAAAAAATGGAGCTAAATGATGAAGAGATAGCCAACCCATCAGATACATAGTTCAAAACACTGGTAATCAGGATGCTCACAGAACTAGTTGAGTATGGTTGCACAATAGAGGAAAAAGTGAGAGCTATGAAAAGTGAAATAAAGGGAACCAACAATGAAGGGAAGGAAACTGGGACTCAAGTCAATGGAGCTGAATGAAGAAATAAACATTCAATCAGAACAGAATAAAGAAACAAGAATTCAAAAAAACAAGGAGGGGCTCAAGAACTTCTGGGAGAACTTTCAACATTCCAACATCTGAATTATAGGGGTGCCAGAAGGAGAGGAGGAAGAGCAAATAATAGAAAGCTTATTTGAACAAATGATAAAAGAAAACTTCCCCAATCTGGCAAAGGAAATAGACTTCCAGGAAGTCCAGGAAGCCCAGAGATTCCCAAAGAAGTTGAACCCAAAGAGGAACACACCAAGGCACATCATAATTATATTACCCAAGATTAAATATGAATATAAAGAGAAAATTCTAAAAGAAGCAAGGGGAAAGGAAACAGTTACCTGCAAAGGAGTGCTCATTAGACTATCAGCTGATTTCTCAAAAGAAACCATGCAGGCAAGAAGGGGCTAGAAAAAAATATTTGAAGTCATGAAAGGCAAGGACCTACATCCAAGATTACTCTATCCAGCAAAGCTTTCATTTAGAATGGAAGGGCAAATAAAGTGCTTCCCAGATAAGATCAGGCTAAAGGAGTTCATCATCACCAAGCCCTTATTATATGAAATGTTAAAGGGACTTATCTAAGAAAAAGAAGATAAAAAATGCAAACAGTAAAATGACAATAAACTCATAACTATCAACAACCAAACAAACAAACAAAAAAAACCCACCTAAGCAAACAACTAGAACAGGAACAGATTCACAGAAATAGAGATCACATGGAGGGTTATCTGCAGGGAAGAGGAAGGGGGAGAATGGGTAAAAGGTACAGGGAACGAGAAGCATAGATGTAGGTACAAAAGAGACAGGGAGAAATTAAGAATACTATGGGAAATGGAGAAGCCAAAGAACTTATATGTGTGACCCATGGAGATGAACTTAGATGGGGGAATGATGGTGGGAGGAGGGATACAGGTTGGAGGGGAATAAAGTGGAGAATAAAATGGGACAACTGTAATAGCATAATCAATAAAATATATTTTAAAAAACAACTTAGCTCATTTTTTTAGAATTTGAATTCTAGGTTTAAATGATGCAGAGAAAAATAAATTGTTGATTAAATACATATATATGATTTCTTCTATTTTTCATTCATCTATGTACTAAGGATCAAAGACTTAATTCAAAGAAGAGAGTTGAATGACTTCAAATTGTACATAGTTTTATGAATTGCTTGTAGACATACATTAAAAAATAATTGCTGTCATAGAAAAACTTATTTCTCACATTTAAATAAAATTCTTGTAAAATAGTTTGCTTTGTCGTAAGATTTGACTTTCATCAGGATACTGATCATGTTTATTTCATTCATCATTGTACATAGCAACTATCTGCGGAGACATCCATAAAAAGAGTAAAATGGGCTTTGTTGTCCCTGCTTTTGAAGAAGATAAAGCAGACTCAGGCAATTTAAGACATTGGCTCAAGGGTCACATACTGAAATCAAATACCTAAGCAAGAAATCGAGCTTCTTCCCACAGAATTTAGAAGGGCGTAAATCTTTCCCAATGGCATAAATTATTCAATGACCTAGATTCATCTTTTTGCATAAAAAATTAGGATACTACATTTGTATCTTTGTGATTGCAGAAGAGAGAGAAAATGCATGGCAGCTGGCAGGAAGGGCAAGTACATTCATCCATTTATAAAATGTTTATAAATTGGCAAAGATTTCAGGAGTCCCCTGAAGTTCAGAAGCTCCTGTCTTCAGTTCTGCTCATACTAGTTCTACATATAGTTTCTTGCAGAGTTCAGATCTGATGCCCAGTTCAGATTTATTTTATTTACATGTTTTAAATATATTGAGTTGTGAAACTCAAACTCAAAAAGAAAAACAACTGTTGTCAAAATCAATGATAACTATGAAATGTATCATGAAGAGGCCAATTATGCTTTATTATGAAGCTTCCCACCATCTATTGTGCATAAAGTAATGCACTCTTCACAGCAGGCCCCATTTCATTAACCTTTTCATAGAAGCAGTGATCTCATTCAGAAATCTTATTTCTGAATTATGAGCTCACACCACACACTAATTACTTCTTACCTAGAGGAAAAAGAACCAACACACAGTTGTGGGTTGATTTTCCGATTTAAATTGTTAGAGACATGGAGAAAGATGAGGAATGATAAGGAAAGTAATTTCACCTATAAAACTATTGATGCTCCTTTTCAAAACATTATTTTCTGCCTTCTGTTTCTTACTGTTTCCCCCATTTCAAAGAAAATGTCATTTAAAAAGAAAAAAGTCACAGTAAATGAAAGTGACACAGAGTGATATGGTAGTAATCAAGATAAATAAGGAATGACATGTATTTAAAAGGAAGGAAACAAATCACAAGGGTCCGTCTCTGTCTCCCTCTCTCCTTCAGTTCCTGTCTCCAGGTATTCAGTTAACTCCATCGGTAACTGAAAGGTAATTAAAATGCCAACTCTTCCATCAATACCCTACCTAGAAATAAATCTTTTCTTTATCCAACATTCTATCTTATTAGAAAGGCCAGAAAATTCCTGATTCCTTTGTATTTATTCTAACAATGCAAACATATCAGCAAACTAAGGTTATATTCCTTTTGCACACTTTCACCCAGAATATTTTACAGAGCCACTTAAGGGTTTATAATCTCTACCTCTTTTAAATGCCCTTAGGTTTCCACAATCTTTGTAGAGGCAGCAAATGCAGTGAATACAGAGTTTGCCAGGCTTTTAGCTCCTACAGCCCTTTGTCCCTTAAATGATGCTGAAGCCATTTCAGTTCCTTACATAAATTTAGCTCTTCAAAAGAATGTGAAACCTGTGGCTAGGTTAAAAGAAAAGTCTCTGAGCTATTATTTATTTTCTTTAGGATTAAGTCATCCAGGCTTCTGGTCTTACTTCAACCTTATGCACCAGGCCTAGGAGCAGGGCTTCAAATTGACTATGACCAGCAGTTTACTTTGCGCTGTGTGAGGTGCTCCAGCCACAGGGCCCCATGTCTGCCAAGGATGAATATAATGCTACCAAAATATGATTTGCTTGGGGAGGAAAGGGGCTAGTCTCTCAAGGAAAAAAGGCCACAAGTCCTTACCTCAATGGTATTTATTAGGTTCGTAACAGACAGGGATACAGATAAGGCTCTTCAATCAATGTCAAGCAGTAAGGGTCAAACAATAGATAACAAAGAACTCTGAGGGCCTATTTTGAGTCAGGGTCAGATAGGTAACGAGCCATAAAACTTTGAGGAACAAAATCACTTATTCCTTGGATGCTTATTTAATTGAGAGCATTCTAAACAAAAGCAGGTTTCACAGTATTTTATGAATTCTTTCTTATGCCCCATCACCCTGGAACCGACTCTAGCTGCACCCCCTCCCCATCAAGATTCAGGCTTAAGTGGATTAGAGTCAGTAAATGCTTCTCCCAGAGCTTCTCCCAGGTGGAAAGGGGACTCGGGCTCTGTCAAAATAGCCACGGGGGTTAAGGTCCTTCGCCCTCACTTTGCTGAAGCCCCTGAGTCCTTTCTAGATGGCCTCCCACATGATCATGTCTGCTTGGGTTGCTTCTCTGAGGGGTCTTACCCATAGACTCTGACTAACCAACCAAGCATTCGGGGCTAGAGATGGCAGAGGCAGCGCTCTTGCCAGGGAGATAAGCTTTGTTTCTTCAGTGGCTCACAGTCCAGAGGTCGCTCACTCATCCCAAGCCATGGGGGGCGGTTACAACTCCTGAAACCAGGCAGAGCAGTTCTCAACAATGCTGCATTTCTCATTATATCAATATATAATTGGGTTGTTCCTCAGTTTGTTAAATAGTATTCAAATTCCGCTGAATCAAAATCCTCCATTCTCTTGTCCTCCATTCTTCCAGGAATATATTTCCTTTATTGTTTCTTTTCCCCATGGTAGAATCTTCACTACTGACTTTGAGGACTTTCTGAGCTCACATGCCTAGCAAACATCTTAAAAGGTGTCCTTTTGGAGGATAAGCACCTATCTTCCATAGTCTTCTTCCCCGAATATTTTAAGCCATTTGGTTCCCAGGTCTTGGTCTTATGGGCAAGACCGTTCTCTTTCTAACCAAGTCCTAGTTAAAATAGCACTTGTTCTATAAACACTGTGTTTGCATAAGTGTTTAAACATACTTTGTCTAAAAATTCTATATTGATGCAAGCATCAGCTATGAGTAGTTTTGAAATGGTTTGAAAGCAAGTCATATTTGTTTGAATAAGTACACACTTAAGTTAGACAATATACATCTGCATATTCCTTCATAAACCTCTTTACGAACCATCAGAAAATGTATTACAGTGAAATCTGAATTCTGTCGCTTTATCACAAAAGTGCCCTGGTTTAATAAATCATGAAGAGAATCAATGAGGCCTGCACTGAACGCCTGAAAGAAAGCTTCAGTCATTCATAAGGACTAACTTTGGGTGACTACTAAGTTCTCTAAAGTAGTAGAGACTACAGACAACCATAAATGCTTTGTCCAACAATTATCACTATCCCATATACCACTGAGGCCCTTTTGAATGTATTTCCCATAAATACACAAATGCCTAACAGATGTAGACTTTTTTTTTTTTTTTTTTGCAGAACTCTATTGTACCTCTCAGTTGCAAATATTGCTGTCTGATGTAATGAAAAATGTACTTTTGTCAGGATGACAAATCTTTGTTTGTAAATCTTTTGATCAAATGCTTTTATTCAAAAGGAGAAACAACAAGAGGAATGCTGTTACTGTGTAGAATGTGGAAATATTCACATAGAGATCTGGCAGAATCACAAAGCTGATTTAGTACAACCTATGGATGATTAAGGGGGGCAGTCAAAGACTTAATTAAATTAATTTCTTTCCTTCATATTCAATAAAATACATCTTTTGAATGTTTTGTTCTATGTGATAGACACTGTGCTATATCCTAGAAGTGAATACAGATGAATACTATTGTTATTTATCTTCAAAACACTTGGAATATGTAGATAGTTCATGAGAGAAGCAAGAACATAATAACATATGGCTGGAAATAAGCTATTTCCAGATACAGCCATTCACATAGTCGATTTCTGCTCTTCAACATCAGTATAGGGATTGTGCTTGAGTTTCTAAACAAATGATTGAGATATTGAATAAGCCACTACTATGATTATTGAAGAAGACTTTCCAGTTCATTTGAAGAAAAAATATATACAGACTCAAAATATATAATCTTTATATAAGGGGATGGAAGTTGCTTCCACAGTCTGGGGATGTGAGGTCTTAATTAGCTTGTTGGTGACTAAAGAAACTTAGAATAATTATAAATCCTCTATGAGAAATTATGTATGTATGTATGTATGCATGTATGCATGTATGTAAAGCAGCAACCTATTTTTTTCCTATTTTTCCTGTGTTATCACAAACCTCCTCCACCTCAAGTTTTCTCTGAGAACAGCTCAGATGAAGTCACAGCCTGCTACTTAAGGGAAAGAGGCCCAGAATTTCATGAAAAACTCAAGTTCCCCTAATGCAAATGGGTAACTGGTGGGGTACAATGGGCCCTTGCTTGTATCATTCATGTAATACGTCCTGTGTTCGTAACTTTGAATATATACAAATTAGTGTCATGTTTATTGAAGGGAAACATTATAGAATTAGAAGAAAGAAGCTGTTAGGTTTCAATGAAGGAAAATGTGTTGGTTCTAATTAAGTCACAGATGTATAGGCCAATAATCCTTTTAATGATTGGTAGGTTTATAAGGGTAAACTTAGTCTTAAGTTTTACTGTCACATAGACTGGATGACTTGTAAAAACGTATTTATTAGCGTACATCATTGAGAGTTAGTTTGTAATTCCAGTTTGTTCCTTAAGATAAGTTATTTTGCAATATGTCTCAATATATAAGAATGTTTGGCCTTAGTTAACTGGAATCCAGAGTGTAGAAGCGTGAAGGCATCTGCGCCTGGTCCCAATGACAACACTACTTCATTTACATAGCTCTTTGAATTGTTTTCATGTTTTCTTTGCACAACATGGGTAAGAATCCAAGTGCTGAGTATTATCTGAAGTCAAATGAAATATGTTATTAGGTTAGCTTGCTAAGGGTGTTACAAAGGTTAAGATTTTTTTCTTATGATCAAGAAAAACAGATGGTTGAGCAAAGAATATGGAGGTTGTCGGATAGAGATCTTGCCAGAAAGATTTGGTTCTAACATATTATTTTCGGTCATCTGGAGCATCTTGATTATACTAACTACAGAAAAAAATATATTTCCTATTGTCTCTGTAACTTACATGATGATTGAAATAAAACAGGCTTAATTTGAGCTGAGCGATATTTTCTTGTTATGGAACAGAAGTCCACATTTTAAAGCAAACAAAAATGTTTCTTTGCTTGTTTATACAACTTTTTAGAAATAACTAATACATTTTCACTTTCAGACCAAAAGAAATTGTTAATAGTTAAAAGATTCATTTGAGTCTGTGATCAAATTAAACTCATCTATTTTAGAGATAGGCAGATGTATAGGTGATATACAACAATAATTTGAATTGTTACATGGTAGAAATAATACTGATTTTAAGTTCAGAAAAACATTTCTTATCTGACTGGAGAATATAATGCAATGTACTGTAAAGCAATTCTCCTTGTGTATAATGCTCTTTGCATTACAGTGCAGAGTGGATGGTCTATAGTGCAGTATGGCACTAGAACACATTTTAATGGCACTGGACTGCTATATGCTTCTATGGAGAGTAGGACCAATAAAATGGGATTGGTCAAGTCAAGATAGCATAAAGCATATAAAACAAAATGGAGTCACTCATGTCAACCAAGATGGCTGCCAGTCAACCATAATACTTTGGTTCAACAGGGAAACTAAGTCATGCTACACACATCTGGC
>PVKM010008892.1:0-38050 GCA_004027735.1 Carollia perspicillata | reverse complement strand
AAAATTATAGATGGAACTGCCTTTTTTTTTTAGTTCTCTTCCATTTTTTTGAACATTTTATTCATTTATTTTTAGAGAGAAGAAGGGAGGGAGACAGAGGAGAGAAACATCAATGTGTGAGAGAAACATCCACTGGTTGCCTCTCACCTGCAACCCAGACATGTGCCCTGACTGAGAATCAAACTAAGCAACCTTTCGGTTCTCAGGCTGGCACTCAATGCACTGTGCCACACCAGCCAGGTCTATAAATGCCTTGTGACCCAGTGATCCCAATGCTGTACTTAAAAAAAAAAAAAAAAAAAAAACCTGCAACAGATAATGCTATGTAAATACATGTAAGGCTGCATCTATAGAATAAATTCCCAGTACAAACTCTGAGTCAAATATCTTCCTCCCATTTACAATTTATCTTTGACTCTGTTTTGACTACATGATTTTTGCCAGGCAGAATTTCTTTTTCCATCAGCATTGTTCTAATGGAATTGTGTTTATCAACTATTAACCCTTACTTTTCTAGGTTTTATGTTATACTTTACAAAGGTCTTCCACATGCTGCAATTATAAAATAATTCATCCATAGTAATTAATAATTTACTATAACATAATAAATATTATTTCATAATTTCTAGTACTTTTAGTCTTGTTTACATTTATATCTATTATCATGGTTGATATTCAATAAATAAAATGATAAACTGCTGAGAATTTATCTCATATTATTCCAAACAAAGATAGCCTTAGGTTTTGTTCTGAATTACTAAAACCTATGACAAATTAACATGTTAATGTTTTAATGAGAAATATTATTTATTTCAACTATGATTGCAAGGTGTTTCTTTAAAAGACAGAATAGGCCAAAAGTATGCAATATATATTTGTATGAATTGCACGAATTCTGAAAACACTGAAATTAACAGGAGCAGTTCCGCAATTTGTTTTTCTATGTAAAATTGGCTTCATAACAATATTTTGATTGGACATGAAAGCCCATACAGAAGGTTTTCTATGTGCTCCCATCTGCTTCACTGACAAAAACTCCTCTAAAATGTAATGAGCTCTGATCCAATCAGCTTCCTGTTGTATAAGTGCCTGATTTTCCTGCCTTCTTATTTCTTCTTTCAGTTTTGAATAGTGACCTCCTTAAATTCTGCACCAGGTCATATGTTAAAAGACATACATGGGTGATTCTCACTGGCAAGTCACTGTTGGACAAGTCTGGCCTGCATCTGATTAACTTACAGAGCTTACAAGTCTTGAAGGTCAGCAGCAACAGCAGCAGAAGTCAACCTAATTGACCTTGGACCTTATTTCATGCAAAACAATGTAAATCCTAAACATGTTAACTTTCCAAGTTTTGCAAGTACAATATAAAGCTATTAGAAAAATTTGAGTAAAAGGATGACATAATAATTGCTAAAATACTACTACTACTATTATTAATGATAATATATACCATGTAGCTATAATTAACTTATCTAATCCAAGTACGACTATTCCAATTATACTTCTATGTTATGTTGCCCAAAACTAAACAGCCTATAAACGTCAGGGCCTAGATTTGAACCCAGACAACCTGGCTCCAAAGTCTGAACTCATTACTGCTGTACAAATACTGTGTCCCACGCCATGACTAGAGTTTAACAGAATTACTCTGGTTTCTATGACTGGAAATGCTCAAGGGTAAAATGAGGAAGCCTGGTGGGAAGTGTTTACAACAATAATCTCAACTGGAGGCAACGGTGATGTGGAGCATTTGTTCAGTTTGGATCTGCATGAAGGTAGACTAAACAAACTGATTGACAGATTTAGAAGTGGGGTTTGAGAAAAGGGAGAGAAGATGAGTTCCAAAATATTTAAGAAGACTAACTATAAAAGATTGGCCTGCTTCACAGGAAAAATGGTGAGAAAGTGTTTTGAATCAAAAGTATTTACTGGGGCCTTCTAGATGATAAGAAGTCTAAGTGCCATATTCCCTGTCTTGAAGCAGTCCTGATAGTTAGAGTGCCTGTAACTATCAAACAACTTAAATGCAGATTAAGTATTTTATCATTATGCATAAGACAGGATAATGACCAAGCTCATCCTAAAATATAAACCTTTCCTGTGCCTTGTAATACTTCATTTAGATTTGCACTGGTTTTAGCAGAAATCAATATGCAGGGGTGTTTTTCTTTTTCTTTTTTAAAAACCTATTTATAGAATAAGCGAGCCATAGTCACACATTCTTATCACTTTAGTAACAACTAAATGCAATCACTTTAAGTCATTAGTAAGAAATGTGTTACAGGACTGGAAAGTGTACATTGAAAAGCAACTGGGGAAAAGAAATATCAGTAGTCAGTAATGAACACTGTTAGAGCAAGGCCACTGTGAAAAAGTGGCCTCCCTCCCTCTCTCTCCCCATCCCTAGCTATAACACTAGAGAAATGAACAGTTCACCAACTGCTTCCTCAGGAAGAATAAAAACACAGCAAGTCATTAAGTCATCATAAACATGATACATATTTTAAATAGATACTTATAAAATAGCTCTCTTTTGAATGCAATCTAATCTCAGCAGTTTAAATCCACATGGGGCAGGATGCTCCACTGTACTGGGTCAGGCTGTCTCTGGACAAGTCAGCAGCTCATTCAGGGAACCTGTGTAATAGGAACCAGATACCCTGGTGGGAAAGCTCAGCCAGTGTCACATGGTGCCAGATGCTGTGAAAATCCTCAAAAGTCCAAGGTCTCGAGAAGCCTCTGCACAGCGGAGCCAAAAGAGGAGACCTCCCTGCTGCTGAAAGGGATCCTGGCATTACTCATCAGAGAACTGCTCCCCGGGGAGTCTGACTCCACTGTGACCTGGAAGGACGGCTGAGTAAGCATTCAGTATTGTCTCAGCATGGGTGACTTCAACACTCCCCACTCGCCCTCAGTTCCAGAATTTCTCAAAGGAAATGAAAATTCGCAATAATGTCATACGTCCGTATATTACTGAAAATACAGGTACCTCAAAGAACTGGAATTAAATTATACTATTTAGGTGTAGTTTTTCAGAAATATACAGTATGACTTGAAATGACAATAAAAAATTTCTTAAATTCAAACTACTTTCTGTTGGCACTTTTAGGCATTGAGCATTCCTGTCAGTTAAACGCGGAGCCTCTGATCTTTCTCTTAACACTTTTTAATAAAAATCACTCTGCAAAATACTGTAATTAAGCAAAGGCTACCAAACAGACATAAGCTCTTCCTGATGTTTTATGACCCTTACTTACTGTACTTACCAGTGATACCACAGTTTCCCCGGACACACCTAATTCAAAGCTATTTATCTCCAGAAGTGGCCCAAGAAAGAATGCTTTTTCACATGCTGTTTCTAATCTTTAATTTCCTCGTCTCCATTCTGGTGCCTGAGTGTCAATATTCCTGTTTCTCCTATTTCTGCCCCCTTAGAATTTGTATATCATGTCCTGAGGGGTAGAAAACCCATTTGTTCAAACTGTGTATTAAATAAATGCAGTAAATGGTTTTATTATCTTTAACAAGAAGAACTATAAAGAAACAGCTAAATGTTCAGATTAATTTTTGGCAAAAAGTACAAATTTAACTGTTAAAATTAAAATTGCTGTATTTCATAAATTTACCAATAATAAAATGATCCCTACTACATGAAGTAGAAATTATTCTTACATCTTAACAGTATACCCCACATGCAGTTTACAAAAGAAGATCAAACATTAGGGAGATTCCAGTTTTCACTGCAAGAAAAGTCAGGCTGACACAGTGAAAACTCTCTCAGGCTTCCAAGGTATTTGGTGAAAAATCATGTTGCTTTGATAATTATGAGAATGGCATGAAAAAAATTCCAAAACTCCTGGGGAAAATAATATACAAACACACACGCACATAACCTACCTACAAATTCTTCTGCCAAAATTAGACAAGTAGTGTTTGAAGAGGAGATAAGCCCCTAGACATAAATTCCATACTCTTCTTTCACTCGCGTAGTAATTTGGGACCCTACATGACACTAAAGAGGTTTTTTTCCCTTTATGCTCACTTGAGAACATTCTTTCGGTGCTTTTTTAGAGAGAGGAAGGGAGAAAGAGAAAAAATTGATGCAAGAAAAGCACCAACTGGCTGCCTCCCACACACTCCCCAGACCTGGGGTCACAGACAGCTAGCTGCACTGGGAATCGCACCCCCAACCTAGGTATGCGCCCTGACCAAGAATCGAACCCACAACCTTTCCACTACAAGAGGATGGTCCAACCCAGCCACACCGGCCAGGGCCTAAAGAGCTTTTAAAATACTGATGCCCAGGACCAACCTTAGTTGGACCAACTACTCATTCAGAATTGTCATGTTTTTGTATTTCCCATTTCAGGGAGGCAGATCACTGTAGTCAGTCAGAAACTCTCGTGCACCACAGAGCACCACCGAGGCAGGAGTACCTGGAAATGTCAGCCTGTGGAAGAGAAAAGGAGTCCCCAGCCTCAGGAGAAGAGTATATTCCTGAACTAATAATCCTCAATGGCTTCCATCTTCATTTCTTCAATAAATAGTTATTGACTGTTCTCAGAGAGTCAGGCTCTGTGTGAAATGTTATAGAGGTTTAATGGTAAAAATGTTGGACAATGTAAACTCCAGGACCTAATGCATCCCCCAATTCCCAGTTGACACATAGTAACAATTCAACAAATATTTTGGGAAGAATGGAAAGCACTCAATAAACACTTTTGGAAGAATCAATCACTGTCATCATTGATCTTGTAATATGGTGGGTGGGGAGGGGGATGTGGTAGAAGGTAAGTAAATAATTCCATGAATAGGTAAGTGGAAATTGTGGTAAATGCCACAATAAATTCAAAGCAAGAATAAGATGAGGGACTGTAACAGAAGAATCTGTTTTAAACTGAAAGGTTAGGGAAGAGGTCAGGAATTCCCACTAACACTGGGACCCGAAGGAAAGATGAGTTCAGATGAAGAAATGTGCTGTTTGTATGAGGGGGTGGAATTAAACTTCGTCCAGTAATACTGATGTCTCAGGGGCCCCATCTTTGCAGCTACTCCTGTTTTTTCCCATTTCTGTCCCTAGAGAGTTAGAGGATGGGTATGAATGCCCCTTTCTGTACCACTGACCAAACCTTCCTGTCAGAAAAGCAATGAACAAGTTAGAGTTTAACACAATGTCTATCCTACTTTTCAAAAAGATGGAAGAAAATACATATCCATTTGCAAGGAACTCTACATCAGCCACAACTGAAGCTACTATCTACTGCCACTTAATATCCTTTATTTAAAAAAAAACTAATTTTTCTATCAGATTTTTGTAGCCTAAATCAATGTATGTGTAGTATTTCCTTTTTCAGGAAACAGAAAATTAAATAATTCAACAAATTTCTGTTTGAGTCAATTAGCAAAACATCTAGTGCCCAATTCATTCACCGTCTAGCTGTATGAAACTATTCCCCCCGATGCTTCTCTATTTTTTCCTGTCAATTCATTTCCAGTCTCTTTTTCCAGTTTTTCTTCCTCCATCTGCTCCAGAAAACTAAGTAGCACTTTATAAGAATCACCCAAAACTTTCTTTTCCAACTATAGGGTAGCTGCATTTTTATGCAAAGTACGTTCAGTGAAAATGCTATAAAACCCAAACCTCTAATATTGCAAGAACGTTCTTCCCAATGAACAAAATCGAAACCAAAGAAGACAGGAGTAGTTTCCAGGCACATAAATCTCCCAGTGTGGCCTTTAAACATGATTTAAGCCTAACACATAACAAACAGTAAAAGCTAAATTCAAAACACAGCTTTTAATTAATAATATACTGCATCCAATGTAAGAGAAGGCCACCGTCAGCACATTCCAGTCCGTTAAATCAAACATGCTGATGCCTTGGTGCAAACCACGGCCAAGGGGGACTCGTGGCAGCGGCCCTGACCTTACGGACGTGAAGTCAGATCCCCCCATCTGTTCTCCGCTCTCCTGGGTCTGGTCGTATGACAATCTCCGTAAACTTAAAAATCTGCTTCAAGCTGCTCTGTAATTTTTCATCACTTAACCATTTTTCATTCTCTCCCTCACTCACTGCTCAGCGAACACAGCAGCTGCTCTGGCCTGCTTCCCACGGGCCTGTTTACAGCGCTAGCACTCTGCTAAATAAATACTTGGATAACATTACAGACACAAGCATGCTGAAACTGTTAATAATGGCAATTATTAAAGTAACTGTAAAAGTGTCATCAAAGTCTCTTAAGAAACATGCAATCCATGTAAAACAAGAGTGAAAATAGGGAGGATGGCAGGTACAGCGTATGCCTCACTGATGCAGACTTAGGCAACTTTAAACTTTTAACATGAAAATTGTTAACCCCTCTGTTCCTCTCGCATTCCCCATCCAAATTCTCTCAGCATTACGGAATCCAGCCTTACCTAACCACCTTCTCTGTGACTCGCCCTACCACCTCCTCCCCGCACTACTGGAGTGGCCTCCCTGCACTGATCCCTGCCCACTTCCCTCTACCCTTCGCAGTGCCACCACTACGGCACATCTACACTCGAGCAGCTACGCAGCCGCATGCACCCAGACGCCGGCAAAGGGCCTAAGCAGAGAACGGGGCAGAAATCCTGCCTTCCTCCATCCAGAGGAGGTAACATTCTAACTCACAGAGATCTTGTCTCTTTTTACCTCAGAATCATCCAACGGTTTCCTTCTTGTTCTCAAATTCCAAGTCATTACCATAGTCTCCAAGTCCCTAAGAGATCTGGACCTGACTGCCATCCTGTTCTCTTCCACCACTGGCCCTTCTCTACCCCTCCTTCAAGCTCCAGGGTCTCATCAAGCACATCCTGGGCTCAAGGCATTTCCACTGGGGACTCCTGCTTGCTGCCCAGAAGGCTCTTTCTCCTCCCAGCAACGAGCCCTCCTTTCAAATCTCTGTTCAAATGTAACCAGGATGGAAAGCCTTTCTCAGAAATGGTACCCAAAACGACCTTTCCGACCTCAGCACTCTTACCCCTAATCCTACTTTGTTTTTCTTCTTAGTACTTATGTCCGCAGAGTTCATCTATTGGTCGTCCTTCTTCCTGCTCTGGAATGTATGCTCCATTGACTTGAACGTGAACTTGCAGAAGAAAGAGCAGTGGCCAAAACAATGCTTCTGTTTTGGCAAGTGAATGAGTCACTATGTATTTAAGAAATAAGGCCTGGCTGGTGTGGCTCAGTGGATTGAATTCTGGGCTATGAAGCAAAGGGTCACTGGTTCGATTCCCAGTCAGGGCACATGCCTGAGTTGCAGGCCAGGTCCCTTGTAGAGGCGACCACACATTGATGTTTCTCTCCCTTTCTTTCTCTCTCCCTTCCCCTCTCTAAAAATAAATAAATAAAATCTTAAAAAAAAAAAGAAATAAAAAAGGAGGATAAAGAGAAGTAAATCCTATTTTCCCCTAAAAACTAGCAGAGATTTTTTTTTAAAGCAATGATGCTGAGAAGACCACACAACAGACCACTCGGTCCCCAACTGGAGGAACAACTTGATAATACATAACAAAAGATACTAGAGTTTATATCCTTTGATGTCTGTACTTTGTTTCTGGGACCCATTTGGTAAAAATGAAAACCAAACTCATTGTGAAGAAGATCCCTATGATATTTTGTTAGTACAAAATAGTGCTGTATTCCAATAATAGGATAATGGTCACACAAGTTATGGTATAATAATCTAATGACAAAGATTAACAGGCTACTTAAAAGTCATGACACGAAGAGTACGTGAAGCCATGAGGAAATACTTACAATATAGTGTTTTATGAATAAGGCAGAATACAAATTATTTCTTTGTGCTTATCGGTAGTAAGTGTATGCATCCTGGTTTTATAAAGAAAGCATACAAAGCTACATGAACAGACAAAAAACTACTATCGCAATGCTTTGCATTGTTTACTAATGATACTGAAATCAGGGACAAATTTAACTTATTCTTCTTAAATGTCTTCACTTTTAGTTATAAGCAAGTATTTTCTTATAACCAAAAATATAATTTTTAAGTGAAGATATACCATCCTCATGACGTCTATTCTATCCGAGTACTTAACTGATTCTTGATGATGCCCCGACATTCTTGCAAGAGATCTGTTATTTCTTACTATAGATGATTTATAGATGAAAAACATTATCAGAAAGAGCTAAACTGACTGCATACTGGGCACACTATTTTATTGGGTACATGTCATCAAAATAAACCAAAGATTTGTTAAACCTGCATATGCACTACTAATCTAACCCATCCATTCCCAATCTAGTTTTGTTTATTAATTTTAATATTGAAGTATATGTACTTACCACATGTACTTGTCACCAACAATAAGCAAAATAAATATAATTTAAAAATAAATAGTCCTGCCTGGTGTGGCTACCAACCTGAGAACCAAAGGGCCTCTGCTTCGATTCCCAAGCAGGGCACATGTCTGGGTTGCTGGCCAGGTCCCTAGTGGGGGGCACTTAAGAGGCAACCACACATGGATGTTTCTCTCCCTGTCTTTCTCCCTCCCTTCTCCTCTCTCTAAAAATAAATAAAATAGTATGTAAATAAATAAATGCCACATGTAGCTGGGAAGAGCCTGGAAATGTCAGGTAAAATGAACCAGCATTTGCATGTCCCAATTCCATATAATTTTGAGGAAGACCAACATTCTAAATCTAATGCAAGACACCCTTCTATTGATTTGCTCAGCAGTTTTGGCTACAGATTTAATTATAGTTTCTGCTACGGGCAAAGAAACTACAAATGTAAAAAAAGGATTACATGAAAAGAAAACTTTCAGCCCCGACTGGGTACTCAGTTGGTTAAAGTGTCATCCTGTTGTGCTAAGGTTGTGTGTTCAATCCCCGGTCATGGCACATACAAAAATCAACCACTGAGTGCATAAATAAGTGGAACAACAAAACAATGTTTCTCTCTCTCTCTCTCTTTCCTTCTCTCCCCGATTTTAGATACTATTTTCCATGTATGGCTGGTTGAATCCATTGGTGTGAAACTCAGGGATATGGAGGGCCAACTTATTCTCCAGAATCCATTGACAGTCTATACTTTTCTCCCCATCATCAATCAAGACACAAGAATTAATTCCATATATTCTTGGTTTCACTCTAGAATAATGCTAATTAGAAATATACTGTTTAAAATAGTAGTGCTTACTGAGCAATTTCTGTTTACAGACCCTGTGCTAAGCTCTTTACTAGAATGGCTGTATTTAACCCTCCAATCAACTCTCAGAGGCAATCGTCATCATAAAGAAACTATAATTTAGACAGGATAAGTAACTTACTCCAAGGAGATCAGCAAATAACTGTTAGAGTTGGGATTTAGATTCAGGCTGTGTGCTTCCAACACCCTATCCCCTTAACCACTGCCCTGCACTGTCTCCCACGGGGCCTCTTTCATAATCGGCACACCAGCCGTTTATGAGCTTCTAGCCTTCATGTAAGTCAGTACTCCAGGAAGCCAGCGAAGTTCACTCAGACCTTTAATTCACAGTTCGAACTTTCTAGCCCCTTTCCTGTACTGAGAGCCCCCTCTGGCTCTATCTGTAACAGAAAGCAAACACTCTCTTCTATCCCACCTCTGCAATTGCCCTAAGGTCTGAAGAGCAAAGTAGCATCTTCCTCAAATTCTTAGGAATATATTCGGGATGCAAGTGGGATCAATACAGCTTTCCAGTTAATTCAAAGCACAATGGACTTGCACCTAAACTTAAAACACCAAGTGATGCAAAGTGAACCTCTTCTAGGACGGAACAAATCCAGGGGTGGCATCATAGTCAGAGTCCATGTTTATAAACTTCTGCTGATCACCAAGGCAACGAGCTAATCCCTTCAATGAGGTGAAAGCAAATCCAGTACCACACACCGTCTCAGTGAGCACACCCTGCCAGAGTAAATGCATTCTGGACGCAGGCTCACAGTATGGCGGGAATGACTGGGACATACTATTGATTACAGCTATGAAATGCTATGCCATCAGTTACCGTAACCCAGATCGATAACTCCCTAGCATGAGCTACTCAGAGTGTGTTTCTGCTTGGGGCATGTCAATTTCATGAGTAAAGTTCCCCTTCACCAGCATTTGGGGCAGTGGCTGCTAGTTCAGGTTTTTCTTAATTAATTGTCTGAATTCATTTAGATCACAAATTGTATAATTTTCTAACAAGCCTGTAAGCAATTTCACCCCAATCCCCATTTATCCTCTACCCTATCACCTCTTCACACCAAATAAAACTCATTTTCAAAAGGATTTTTTACAATTCAAGTATGCTTAAAACTAATTTAAATATGGACTTTTCTGAACTTACTAAGAAAAATTTACATTTTGCAACTACAAGAATTTCAATCCATTTATAGAAAAGGAGATGTAAGTGTCATTTGTATTCATTTCTTAAGTTTACATGAATGGTTTAAAGTAAGCTTCTTAGTTTATCTTTTACCTCAAACTGAAAAAAATCTTAGCTATCCATTCAGCCCTAGAGGGTGACCTCCCCTGCCTGACCCCGTCCACCGCACCACAGTGCTGCAGGCTCTGGGGAAACAGGGCCTTCCTCTGACTAGGTACGGAGAAGGGGACTTGGCTGCTCGGATTTCACACCCATGAGAAAGCCCTATGCGTACACTTGAGAGACATAAGATTACCAACTATGATACAGAGTGCAGCCAAGAGGGGGGCCCAAAAAAGGGATTTGGAATGAGGCCCAGAACTCAAGGTGTCTAGGAAATATTGGAGAGACATATAAGATGTCCTCACCCCTTCCCCCACAGGTGTGAGTTGGGGGAAGGGACACATGGAGCAGGGCATGCAGGGCTGTTTTGTACAGGCACAGCCTTGCAGCTAATCCACAGGCATGGTCATTTAATATACCTATAGCCTTTGGCGGGTCACTTGGATATGTTAAATAGCTGTGGCCATGCTTGAAGACAGGGAGATGGAAGTCACTTCCCCCAAGATGCAAGTCGGGGGCAAGTTCCCCAAGTTACAGCGCCTGCGTGGGAGCTGAAAGAAGAGTGGCTCCAGGATATTGGTCCATACCTGCCCAGACTCACGATAGCAGCCCAGGAAACTTGGGATAATACAGGGATGCTGGCCGGTGTAACTGATTGTAGGAGGAGTCGGAAATGGGGGTACAGAGGAAGATTGGCACGGGGATTTAAACCCAGACACGGCAGCCATTGCTGGGGAACCACGAGGTTCTGCCAGAGTGAGGACCCCCCTCAGAGCTCTGGTGGAAGAAGCAAACCACGCTGTCTTAGCAACAGTGCAGACTCCCTCGCAGCTTCAGTGCAAAAAGGGAACCACGAGGCTTTGCCAGAGTGCACACCCCCGCAACTCTGGTGTTGGAAAGAGACTTTGCCTGGACAAATGGGTACAAAGAACTCTTGCCAGTAGACTGTGAGAAGGGGCCACATGGCTGTGGATTAACTGGATATCCTGCCTGGATGGTGGCACGGCTGGTGATGCCAGTGGCCTGGAAACGTGTGCTCTTCTCCTGAGTTATGGTACCCTGAATTAGGGCAGGGGGGAGACAGGAGCTGCTGAGTGCATCTGTGGGTATCTTAAAGGACTTTGATATTTTAATGAAGACGGTAGGTCGCTACTTTAAATCTGTATAGCCTTGAATAAACATTTCCTTTCCTTTCCACAAATCTCTGGCATTGAGAGATATCTTTCTGATTGGCGGCAGACACATGAGCCCAGTAGGTGGTCTGGACGGTATTAGCATACCATCCTCCGGAGTCCGGGCCCCTGTGTGTGTGTGACTGTTCTGTAACAACTACTTTTTATTAAACAGTAATTCAATGTTAAGAAACACATTTCCAAAAAAATAAATTTCTCTTCAACCTTACTTACTCTACAGGAGAAATCACTGCTAACATTAACTTGCTTATTCAACATATCACAGTTAATCTCCAAAAACAACACCCAGAGTAAATGGTTCTGTGACTTCCAGTAGTATTACACTTGTAAAAGTAACAATAGTTTGTATTTTCAAAATTAAGCCGCCCTCTCCCTCCTCCACAAATTGTTTTATTTGAACTGCTTCCTTCATTTTACACACCTCTGCAAACAGCATGAGGGAAAAAAAAAAAAGCCAGGAGAAGGGGAAAGGCAGTGGGCACCACCAGCTCCTCCAAGAACTGGGTCTAAGACTGTATCACTCACGAGATGTGTCCCATTCTAGAAACACAAGCACTGGCAGAAACAACGCCACTGAGACAACACAGAGCAGGACATCAGAAAAAAGTGCCAATCAAAGGGCGTTCCAACGCTCTGCTCTGTTCTTAAGGCCTAATGGTAATCTCCATGCTAAACACATACATTTGCACACATGCTCACATACACACAAATGCTGCTTCTCTCCAATTAACTGATTTTATTTACCATGTCCCTAGTTTGCTAAATGTGACTGCATTTTAAAAACATTTAATACAACTAAAAGGTAAACCTAGGAGATTTGATAACATTTTCAGGAACAATTTGGAAGAGGGCCTATTTTTTTTTTACTGTTGCACATTCATGTAAAAAATGTTTTTAATTTCTACAGAGTTACCAGCATCATTTTTGTTAACCAATGTGACTTAAACAGTCAGGACATAAACAAGAGAAATACAAACTTATTTTTTAAGTTTATAATGTTTAAATGTACTAAGGAAGGCATGACTCCTCACAGAGAACAGAAAATAGCTTCATGTAAGCACCAGACTGTTTTCTCCTGTCATATTAAACACTTGGAATAATTTTAAATGTAAATTTAATTCTAGTTATTCTTGGCCTTACTTTCTTACCTCTAAATCAAAAGCTAATTAGGAACAAAGCAATACCAAAGTCTGTCCAAGTCCAGCTCCTGAAAGAACAACTAGAATATTAAAATATGAAAGAACTTTGTAGCTGCGCTTCCTTTGACCTAACAAATTTATTGACAGGAAGTTCACTTAAGGCCTCTTTCCTCATGCCTGCAGCACATTATCTCTGCTACACATCCTGACACTCAGAGCTCAAGGAACATCAAATAACAGAGCTACGCAGACCTCAAACTACAAAGAAGTCCAGAGAGACGAGGCAGTAACTGGCTCAAGGCTGCGAGTGGAAGGGCTGGACCTCAGGCCCAGGTCTCCCAATGTGCAGACGCCAGTGCTCTTCCCAAGTCCCCGGCTGCTTCCCCGCAAGGGTCCCTCGGGCTTGTTCAGCTTTCCATACAAGTGATTTCCCCTGCGAGCATCTTAGTTAGGGCTTCTGTGTGGAGCAGAGACTGGGCCTGGAGTGTTTTTTATTTGTCTTCTTTTGTTTTCCTATTTTTCCTCCAGGTAAGGCAATTCAAAACACAGACTAGTCACTGAATCAACACTTGCTGAACCACATTTTGAAATATTGCTATACTTCAGAGTATTACACAGTGGGAATTACCCTCAGTACATATTTGCTTCTAAGAAGTTAGGGCACTGTCCGTTACCTTTAGAGAGTAAATGAATTGTCAGCGAATTTTTAAAGTTTAGTTAATGAAATAAACGTAGATTTATGAAAGTATAAAAATTCATGAAAGCAATTGTAAATTACAGCTCAAAACCAAGAATTAAAGCAATACCAACAGACTTATAGGCAAAAATACATAAAAACTTTCACCCACGAAACAAAACATTCTCTAATGGCTAGGGATATATGATGTAGGGATATCCCTACAAAAAGTATGAAAACACCTAGTTCTCCTACGTCTGGGAAAACACTGTCAGGTTTCTCCTCCACTACTTACAATACTTCTGACAACAACACGGGGTTGTTTCTTTTTCCCCAACACTGACCAGTTCTCCCACACTAATTGGGTATCCTGCAATTCAATTCAATTCAGCCAGAGTTAGTGCAGACCCCACAGGTTAAGGTCTCAGTCCCACAAAACTGCTCCTACTTCAGATGCCAATGACAAGTAGTAGGTCCTTGGTTATCCATAACTTCTGTATGACCTGGTTACAAATCAGAAGTTCTCAAGACCCCCTCCTCAGGTTCAATAATTGGCTGGAGAGGCTCACCAGAAGCCAGGAACAGTTTACTCATTATTAATTGTTTTATTACAAAGAATATTTTAAAAGCTGCGAATGAATAGCTAGACGAAGAGATACACAGAGAAGGTCTGAAAGAGTCCCAAGTGCAGGAGCCTTTAACCCCATGGAGCTGGGGTGCACTACGCTCCTAGATTATGATTGCTTTCAACACCCCAGAAGCTCTACAAACACCATACTTCAGAGATTTTTATAGAGGCTTCATCATGAGGACATGAACAATTATAACCTATTTTCTAACCCCTCTCCCTCTTCAGAAGATGGTGGGTAGGGCTGAAAGTCCCAAGCATCTAATGTTTCTAGTAACCAGCCCCCATCCAAAAGCCTATCAACAGATGTCTCATTAGAACAAAGGATGCTCCTACCATCCAAGAAATCACAAGGGTCTCAGCCTGACCGGTGCGGATCAGCTGGTTGAGCATCAGCCCACAAAGTGAAAGGTCGCCTGTTTGATTACCGATCAGGGCACATCCCTGAGTTGTACACCTGGTCCCCAGGTAGGAAGTGTGCAAGAGGTAATCAATTGATGTTTCTCTCACACCTCGATGTTTCTCTCCCTCTTTTTCTTCCCCACTTCTTCCTCTCTCTCTAAAAATAAATAAAATCTTTTTTAAAAATTACAAAGGTGTTAAGAGCCATGTGTCAGAAACCAAAGTCAAGAGCAAATATTAGCAAGAACTGGGAGCAGAGACCAAATATAAAATTTGTATTATTTCATAACCTATTAACGCCTATCTCCCCATGGACTTCCCGGACACTAAGCCTGAAGAAAGAGCTGTCTATGTAAAAGAAAGTGGCAGGAAGTGAGGAGTGGGATCAAAGAAGGGAGGGAGAAAAGCTGAGCAGGACACGGAATTTATGACCTCCCCAGGATGCCAGACACTCAGGTCTCTATCTGAAGTCAGAGAGGAAAGGAAAACTCTGTCTCTCTACTTTGTAAGCCTGTTTGTGTCTTTGCTTTGGTGGTTTTCCAGTGGCAGGGTTTTTGTTTTGCCCTTGGTTACCTAGTAAAGTCACTGTTTAAAAAATTCCAAACCTGTTTAAACGAAGAAGAAAAGGAGAATTGTCCTTCTCCAGACACAGCTGACAGGAATTTCAGAGGGTCTGGACCAGCAGGGCACTCTGGTCTCAGTTGTGGCACCAACTGCCGGCCAGGAAAGACCCAGCAGGCTGGAGCGGGAGAGACTGCCTCTGAAGACAAGGAGCCTCAGAGCTGACTGGAAAATCCCATCACGGATCCATCCAGGCTGCCCTCTGCCTAAAGCTCTTAAGACTTTCCAGGTGATTGAATTGGGACATTTTAGCCTGCCTGCAGACTGTTAGCTGCCTTCTTAGTTTTTAAGAAATTGTTTCAATTCTGTATTTGCTGAATTTTTTCTGAGACGCTAAAATAGTTGCTGGTGCTTAGCACACTGCTAGAAGCAGGAAGAAAATGATTACATGTTTAAAGAACCAGTTAGAGAATACATTTAAAATACCTAATACTAGCCAGCTCCCTTCTTAGCCCAGCGCGCTGCACCTGTAATTAGCACCCGAAGGCCCCATGGAAGTCTGGCTTCCAACCTGCAAAACAGACCAGTCAATGCTGGCGCCTCGCTGATGGGACACGGGCCCTGGGTTGGGGCTTGGTGGTCACTGGAATTAAGTATGACTTCTGGCACGTTTCCTGAACAGTGTCCCGGAATTAGAAACCCAAAACCGCCAGGATCCCGGAAACATCTTCCACTTGCTGCCGTGCCTGCAGAGGTGAAGCTGTGTGGCAAGATCTCCGTAGAGATTCAGTATCTCCTTGGAGCCCTGGAGTGTCTGGGACTGACGGAGGGTGCTGGGGAGAGTGATAACACTGCACGTGTTTGAAAGTCCCTCGGTGCCTGCCGTAAGGATCTTTGCCAAATGGTGTCCACAGCACAGAGGGGCAGAACCACAGCACTTACATCAGAAGCAAACCCTCTGTTTCTCTCAGGAAGGCACGTTAAATCACAATAGAGGTAACTAGGAAATGCGTCCAATTACTTTTAAAATTCTGAGAAGGAAACCCTAAAGAAAATGAGCAGATGAGCCACTCACGTAATAAACACCAGGATGCCTTATGCATACAAAATAATAAAAGCAATAGTAACATCAACATAACAATCAAATGAAATTTAATTTTAACTCCGGCCCACTTTGGAAACTCAACCATGTTTGTTACAAACACTTTTGTTGACCACTTAGCCCCTCATTTTAGCTCTATGTCCTCCAAAACGCTTATTTGAATGTAAAGTTTTATACAGTGTGCTTGCAGTAATAAGCACGTTCTTTAAATTACACTGAAATTTAAATGTGAGGGTGTTCTTTTCATTTCTAGTGAAAACTCCGATTATAAATACAGTGATAAATATGAGCCCACGGAGACGCTGTGGAATCGGGATCCGGAACAGCACGGAGACGGTGAATAATAGCTCTTCAACTCTGCAATAAAAATGGCCTCCAATAAAACTACATTGCAAAAAGTGGGAAACAGAATGGGAAGAGTAAGAAAGTTAAAGAGGCAGAGCCTGAAGGATTTGTAGTGGAAAAAGTACTGGATGGACGAGTAGTGAATGGGAAGGTGGAGCATTTCCTGAAGTGGAAGGGATTCACAGATGCTGACAATACTTGGGAACCTGAAGAAAATTTAGATTGTCCAGAGTTAATTGAAGCATTTCTTAATTCTCAAAAAGCTGGTAAAGGAAAGGATGGTACAAAAAGAAAGTCTTTATCTGACAGTGAATCCGATGACAGCAAATCAAAGAAGAAAAGAGATGCTACTGATAAGCCAAGAGGCCTCGCCAGAGGTCTGGATCCTGAACGAATAATTGGTGCCACAGACAGCAGTAGAGAGTTAATGTTTCTGATGAAATGGAAAGATTCAGATGAGGCAGATCTGGTGCTGGCAAAAGAGGCAAATTGGAAGTGTCCTCACATTGTAATTGCTTTGTATGAAGAGAGGCTAACTTGGCATTCTTGTCCAGAAGACGAAGCCCAGTAATTGTTTGCATTGCTTTTTATATATGTTTATGTATATATATAAACCTGGGTCTTGGATTTTTTTATTTACTAGCATGAAGAAATAACTACATTCTAATAAAAATCAAGTTTGATAAAAAAAAATATGAGCCCAGCTTAAAGGGAGCAGACATAGCAAACGATGCCTGTCTTGATGGTGACAAAGTGTCCACGTCCCTCAAAAACTTGCAGAGAAACTGTTACTTCCTTGTTAGAAGAGTAAAGGTCAAAAAGAACAGGAATGGAAAAGATTTCACTGTTGACTGTGCTTGAAATAAAAGCAAAGATTGTCTGCTAACTATTTAAAGTTTTCTCCCTAATTAGCCCTGACTGCTGTGGCTTGGTTAGGTGACCTAAAGGTCACCAGTGATTCCTCGTAGGATCACGTGCCTGGGCTGCAGGCCAGTCCCCAGCTGGGGTCCACGCAAGAGGCAGCCGACCTATGCTTCTCTATGCTTCTCTCGCACATCGCTGTTCTTCTCCCTCTCTCTTTCTCCCTCCCTTCCCCTCTCTGAAAATAGGTAAAATCTTTTTAAAAAGTAATAAAATGATAAAGTTTTCTCCCTAATTAGACATTTAATTCTAAGCCTTCATAAACAAAACTTTAAAACAAATTTCTTGTAGCAAAATAGAAACAGTAAACAAAGTATATTTCTAATCTAACAAATCAAGCATTTTTCTCACTTAATTGCATCTCCTTTAAGACATAAATCTAAGGAAATATATTCGTATTTCAACGGGAATAAAAAAATGATTGTTATTTTCCCAAAACTGCTACAATATTCTACTACTAAAATTAAGGCCTGAAAAATATTTATTAGTCAATCTAGTAATTAAATACATAAATGTAGCAACCTGAATTGAGTTTTTTAAATTAAGATTTACATGTAAAAACAAATTTTCCTCTTTAACACACAAAAGAAAATATGTAATGAAAATCTTTCCCCTAGGTAGAAAAATAACATACCTCTGCTCTTTGACTTTTGTTTTAAAGTTGCCCTGAATGGGAAACCTTGAAAGTTATTTGATGTCTCTGTGTTTTTTCATCATAAACAGTATTTTTTAAGGGGCATTCTTGTGACCCAGTTACGAGGGTAGCAATCAGTGTTGTACTGCTAGACCATCCTCAGAAGCACAACCACAAACTCAGGGGCAACGGATGGGCCTTAAGCTAGTAACTGGTGTGAAGACAACACCGTAACTACCGCTTACCATTCTACTGTTCGGGGTAACTATTTCTTGGCTAAAATCTCAAGAGCTCTGGAAATCGGTTTTATTATTTCAGTAAGCACACAGCACATGCAAACTAATAAAATATAATAGAAAAAAAACCTGTCACTTTAAAAGCAACCGATTTCTCAGTTTAGCATAATTTATAGCAAACACTGAAGAATAAAAATACTCATTGATAAATGTGCTAAAAATTTCTTCCCAGGAACCTAGCCACAAATGTATAACCCAGTTACTAGATCAAATTTCTGGAACACACACAAGCTCTAAAGAAGAAAAATGCATCTGCTATCCAAATGGCCATCAGAGTGTTTTATTCATTTTTTATCATAACTACATTATTCACACCAAAGTATATGTCTAGTTAGCAGTAAGCTCCGTGTTTGAAATGTTATAACACAGAAGCTCTATATTTGAATTCAAAGGTCTAAAATGAAAAACAGACCTCTGCAAAAGGTACAGCTTCACCAGGAATAAATACACTTAACACTGCTGCATGATATACAGAAAAGCTGTTGAGAATTAATCCTAAGAGCTCTCAGCACAATGAGAAAACATTTCCTTTTTTTTTCCTTTTCTTTCTTTTCCTTTTGTCCTATCTATATGAGAACATAGATGTGAGCTGAACCTACTGTGGTAATCATTTCACACTATATGTAAATCAAATCATCAGGCTATGCACCTTACACTTTAAAAAATAAATCAATTAATAAAAGACATGTCAAATGCCCAGGGCCAGCTGCTACTGTCCAGAGTCCAGTTCTTTCCAAAGAAACAGCAGAGGTGCATGAGCCACAGCTTAAGTGGGAATGTCATATCCTATGGCAGGGCTTGGGCAAAATTTTTCTGTACAGAGCCAGAGAGTAAACAATTTAGACTCTGAAGGTCATACAGTCTCTGCAACTACTCCACTCTGCATTGTATCACCAAAGCAACCACAGCCAATACGTAAACGAACAAACGTGGCTGTGAGCCAATAAAACTTTATGGACCCTGCAAATTGAATTTCACATAATTTTCACATGTCACAATATATTAGTTTTCTCCTGCTATTTTTCAACTATTTAAAAATGTAAAAACTGCCCTGGCTGGATAGCTTAGTTGGTTAAGAGTGCCATTAAGATACACCAAGGTGTGGGCGCAGTCCAGGTCAGGGCACATACAAGAATCAACCAATGGCCCTGGCTGGGGTGGCTCCGTGGGCTGAACGCGCAGCCTGCAGACTGAGAGAATACCAGTTCAGTTCCCTGTCAGGGCACAAGCCTGGGTTGCAGGCCAGGTCCCTGGTTGGTGGCCTGCGAGAGGCAGCCAATGGGTGTTTCTCTTGAACATGGATGTTTCTTTCCCTCTCTTTCTCCCTCCCTTCCCGTCTCTAAAAAAAATGTAAATAAAATCTTTTAAAGAATCAACCAATGAATGCATAAATAAGTGGAGCAAGTCAATGTTTCTCTCTCTTTCTCTCTGTCCTTTCCCCTCTCTCCCCTCCTCTCTTTCCCCTCCTCTCTCTACCTTCCTCTCCTGGGGGCCACAGTTTGTCCCCCTGGCCTAGGGCACAATTTGCCTAAAGTTTGTGCCTATCTCCCCACCCCCAACCATTTACGTAAAGTTACAAAGTCTGTGCTTTCTCTTTTAGCAATACATTTTTTGCTTCTTTAGGTCTCAAATGACCAATCTGTTTCTTTCCCATGGGTAAAAGTGCAACAGAACAATGAAGAGGTCAAGAAAGATACAGAGTATGGCTGGAAGAAAGGGCACAAACCCCTCTGGAGTAGCTTTGCAGCTATGTGATCTTCTGCAAGTTACATAACCATCCCAAATCTCATTTCAGCATGTTTAAAAGGAGGACCATGGTATCCAGCCACTGGAATGCATTTCTGAAGGTGACTCAGAAATGAGCAAGAAAGGTAGAACAAAAAATAAAACATAGAGTGCTCGCTCCAGCAGTGCATATACTAGCATTAGAGCAATACAGAGAAGATTAATATGGTCCCTGTGCAGAGCTGAGACGCAAATTTGGGAAGTGTTCTGTATTTTCAACCAAAATGTGTGTGTGTGTGTGTGTGTGTGTGTGTGTGTGTGCGTGTGTGTGAGAGAGAGAAAAACGCCATGGAGAAGAGTTGCCAACTACAGTTCAGAAACAAGGCCTTACCTGATGATTCACTGTGAATTGCTAGATCATGGTGGTGTACAGGTCCCCAGGATAGAGAAAGAAAGCTCAGTGAATTGAATTAAAATCATGGGAAAAGGGGCAGCTAGCAATCTCACTGACTGCATGCCACTTTTCATGTTTCTCTGAGTCAAAAACTCAAGAAAAATAAATTGAGACTCTTCTTTGTGTCCAAAAAACAGGGAAAGTACTGGGAAGAGCACAAAGATGAATAAGACTCAGTCCTCCCTTCAAAGAATTTATAATTTATTAAACATAAACATCCATTATACAAAGCAGTTATGATTTGTATAAACCAACTGCCTCAAGAAGTTCAAAAGAAAGCCAGACAAAAGATAGTAAGAGGAAGAATTTCCTAGGAGCTAAATTTAAACAGAATTTCAAGGACAGGCAGACAAAGAAATTTGAGAGCATAGTCGTCCCTCGAATCTGCAGGGAATTAGTTCCAGAACCCTCGAAGACACCACAATCTGTGGATGCCCAAATCCCTTGCATAAAATGTTGTGCAGCACTGTATGCAAACTATTTCCAAAAATTTGAAAATCAAATCAGTCTTTTCTTGTACAACAAACGAACAAAACAATGTACGCAGTCAGCCCTCTGCATCCCTGGATTCCCACCTGCAGATGGAAAATACTGTTTTCAGTCCACAGTTAATTCTGAGCATGTGGAACCCTCGAACATAGAGCCCGTAGAAAAGGAGGGCTGAATGGACTATAGGATTGTAGGCTACGAGGATTCTTAACGCCACTAGACGTTACTAAACTGTTCTCCAAAGATGTTGTTCTCTTATCAACAGTCCGGGAAGTCCTCATCCTTACACTATTTAGTGTAATCAGAGTTCATTTTAAAATGCTTTAGCCAATATGATGGCTAGAAAAGGGTATCTCCATTTAATTTTCATTTCCTATCCTAACATTGTCCAGAGCTGTTTCATATGTCCGTGTTTTTACTATGAAGTAAAAGGCACGATCTGTTTAATGATAATAAGATGTGTGTGACTGGAGCCCAAGACAGAGAAAGTGCACAGAGGACAGGCTCTCTCTTTCTTCCAGAGGTTTCTCCAGGACCTTGCTCTTTCTCTCCACCCCATAAATTGCTGGTTTACATCAGCAGATAGGGATAAACCTCTCCTTTCCTCCTTGAATGTGCCAGAGTAAATTAAAGAGTTTGTAAATGAACATGGTTGAAAAATACTGGTCTTGACAGAAACATCTGAAACCATTTCCTCCATTTTTGCCCAGAACTTGGTTTCTGACCAATTTACATTATGAAATAGTCAAGGTGCCTTAGAAAACACACAAAAATGTTGATTCTGGTCTGGAGACCTGGTTGCAAATGCTTGGCAGGAATACAGCCACTCTTCTCCTCTCATCTGAAGGGTAGAAAAGTGCAGGAAAGATAAACCAAGGTATGAACCTGATTTTTTTGATACTCATTTAGGAGGGTGTTGCCATGGAAGCTCCCATGGGGATATAATTTTACAGTAAAATTCCTATAAATAATTTTAGGAGAAAAATTATTGTTTTTTACCAGAATCTTTTTTAGATTTTTTCCATGCCAAGAACAAAGTGGCAACCAAAAAGAAATAAAAACAGCACACAGGAGAACACTCAGTGAAGATAACAAAAAGCACTGTTCTCAACTCTGGTCAATACACAGCGTCACAACTAAGAAAGAACTATATTCCAAATTCTGATTACTATGATTCAACTAGCACATTCCCCACTACAGTGGACAAACAGAAAATCACTATAAATATTTGCTTTCAAAAAAGAGTTGCTACTATCATTCCAGTAATACTATAAGCTACATTGTTTCAAATACATATAGATTTGTCTCCTCCAGTCATTTTCAACCCCTCAGGACACACTTGGCCAATTTTCATTTTGAGACAGTTTTCATTCTCATACCTGGAGGAGGGTGCTCCTGGCATCTTAGTGGTTTGAGGCCAGGGGTGCTGCTAGACACTTCAAATGCATAGGACAGCGCGACAACAAAGAATTATTTGGCCAAAATGTCAATAGCACCAAACTCCAAAAACCACTTTCGATATATTTGATCAGTCACAACACCTTCTCCATATACCGTGCAAATCTTTTTTTGTGTTTCGGTTGTGTTTTTACCTTTCTTGGAATACTAAAGCATAACACGCCAAAAATGTTGCATATTTTCTTCCATCTTCAATATTAAAATGTCTGCACAAAAATTCACCCATTTTGATTAAGTCTTCTTTAAATGCATGCCAATGTGACAGCTGTCACAATATGATCTAACAAAACTGTTTTGAATTAAGTTAAAGACAACTAAGCACTACCAGAGTAACAGACTTTTTGACCAACCCAATACATAAACAAAAATTTCCAATCTAGTACTTTCCACTTGAAATATTTTAGGGAGAAAGAATATAGTCCAGGATTCTAGTCATGTTATCAAGCAGTTCCATTTATATTTATTAGCGTATCACATCTACCTACACAAAAATTCATAAACAAACTGGCTACTGCTGGCTCTACCTATTACAAATTAATATTTATCCTGCATTTTGGTGATAACTGATTTCCCCATACCTACCCACCAAAACCAACTAGTCCTCAAATTTCAGCAGTAGACTTTCTGTAGTCATTTTCTAAGGAAATCATTCACATTTGAAATTCCCTTTCCTGATGTTACAGTCCATTAAAATTTTATTGTCCAGCTCCATGCAACTCAAAGGCAAAGAGGGGAGGGAAAGATGATTTGGACTATAAACTTAAAGGCAGCAAGGAAGAAATGCCTCCTATAAAAAGTAAAGGGTGTTGGTGATTAAGTGAAATAAAACAGACAAAGGCTGAAGAGGTTCCTCCAAAAGTGCAAAACCGTTAGAGGTTATTTTATTTCCCACTAAGATTCCTTGGGTGTTTAGCAAAGAAAAGTCATTTTCCTGGTGAATTGTATTTAATGTCTCCATTTCCAAGTTTGTGGAAGGCATTTATTTACTTGGCTATATTCTAGCTATCACACTAAAAGAAAACTTCAAAGTTATGAAAAAGATCAGTTCACATTTAAAAGAACCACAGGGTTCAGAAACCCATTTCAGCCCTGCTCAGGTAGCTCAGTTGGCTAGAGCGTCCTCCCAATACTCCAGGGCTGCAGGTTCCATCCATGGTGAGGGAGGGCACATACAAGAAGCAACCAATGAATGTGTAAATAACGGGAACAACAAATCGATGTTTCTCTCTATCTCCCTAAAATGAATAAATATTTTTTAAAAAGAAATTCATTTGAAATTATCACATATATCTGAAAGAAAGAAAAAGCAGTGTGTTAATTGATAGAAATCCATCCGAATGCTGGTTTCTCAAGCCAACAAAGTAGGAATGTAGAGAGATGGGCACCTTAGCCACTGAGGTTTTCTGAAACGCTTGAAGATGTAGACAAAACTATTGGCTACATGGATTAGCTAAGCTCTACACCAAAAGGTCAACTTCAGAGCGTAAGCCTGAAATAGAAATGTGTGTTTTTGTGTTCAGCAAAATTCAAGCAGAAAAGTGCCCTATGTACTTACCAAAAAAACGCCTAATGATTCTAATTTAAAAAAAAAAAAAAGTATAGTAGGGCATTTATACCCAAGATATAATTTCAGGTAATTGAGCAGAGTTAAAATACAAAAATGGAAAACTCCAAAGACACCTCATATGTGACAAACGGCAACAAAATATGTTTAGACAAACGTGGTGAGACTGTCTTTAGCTAAATGTAAAAAGTTTTGTTTTACATGAACTTGACTAGACTATTAACTGCAGTTTCAGCTTCTGAAAACAAGAACCGGCACCAAGGTTTAGGCAAAGAGTGACTAGGGGAAGAATCTTGTGTCCACAGCTTCCCCTCTAAATCCCCAAGGAGGAAAGCTGCTGCCTAAAGGTATTGGGTAAGTAGGCAGCCTTACTGAAAACAACCAAGGTTTTGAGCGTTGTTTTTGGCAAGAGGTAGGTGTTACCGGCGGCTTCCTGGGGCGCTTGGAAGGAATGTGTCACCATCAATCAGAAAGTACACTGAGCCCCGTGTTTAGGTCACAGAAGGAGCCTCGTGCCTCGTCCAGCATGGATAAATCATGCCAACTCAAGGAGGAGAAAGGAGAGTTGCAGGAAAGGTGTTGGTACCCAGTGCCCTGCAAGACCAAACGGGAACCCGGACTTGTACAGTAGGAAAACTCCTGCACTGTCAGGTTACAGAGAACTCCAGAGCCCGGGAGGTCCGGCACTCCCACTCCCGTGGGGACCAGCACCGTAGTCCTGGGGCGGAGGGGCAGTCCACCCCACTCCCATCAGAGGTCTCGGGAATCGTCAAGTCTGCACTCACCTCTGTGATGCCGGGGAGGGACGAGTATAAACTCCCTGGCAAGCCCCGCGCCAAGGGCTGAAGGATGATCGAACTGCCCCCTAGGATGAGCCTCCACGGAGGGGGGCGGGTTGCGGGAGTGCTCACCTGTGGGGATGCTGGACGGCTTCTCCAGGTCTGCACCTAAGCAGGGTTTCCAGAGCTGGATGACCAGGACCAGCCATAGGAACTGAGGTTTCACTATGCACACCCCCATCTTCGGCCCCCGGAGGGCCCGCGCGGGCTAGGGCACCCGCAAGACCCAGCAGCTGAGAACTTCTCGCGAGAACCCTTAGAGCCCCCTGGTTCCGAGCCAGACGGAGATTGCGGCTGGAACGAGCGAGCGAGCTAAGTGCGCGCAACGAGACCGCACCCAGAATCAGGCCGTAGCGGAGGCGCACTGGGTACCGCGAGCGAATTATAGGCTTTCCGAGTGGGAGGCGACAGGGCGGGCCGCGCCGCGCCCCGACTATTGGCCGCAGCTGACCCGGTGCGTCGCTGCGTGCGGCCTTGCGGTCGCCTCCGCTGGGCTTCTCTGCCCCAAGTCTGGGTTTGTTTGCTCAGCGCCGGCCTTTTTAGGGAACTGTCTGCGGCTACGTGTAGAGGCTCACGCAGGGATCTGGCTGGAAGCGAGAAGCATGTACTTCAGTTTGGGAGTGGGCCTGGGTGAGCGGGGAGGAGCCGCGGGCGTCTGCGGGCAGGCGGCGCTCCCCCTCGCTTACCTCTGCTGCCCCAGCCCCAGACGAGTTCCTTCCATTATCCTCAAAGGGTGAGATGTTTCCCTTCTTCGGGCTTGGATACTGCCTTGTGAGAAGTGGCTGAAAATCCTCACCAATGTAGGCTGAGGGGCACCTAGCCAGACCCTGGCATTGAAATGGGTCTCCCACCCCTGTTAAACTCAGGGGTCACGTTTCTTCACCCAGCAAAAAAAAGGCTCTGTTTTTGTTACTCTAAACTGAAAGTTTTTATTGTCCCATGTACACTTCTTCTTCCTCCAGTGCCAGGAGAGCCATAGACTCTCTCCAGTAATGGCTTGTAAATCCTGCGAAATTGGAGCCCAGCGGTGTAACCTGGGGCTGTGCCTTACAAGACCGTCCTTCAGGCCACATGGAAAATTACTCCGGGAGATGTCTCAGCCATCTCTCGGCTCCTTGGCGCGTGCTCCCCTGCTTGCAGTTTTGACTCCTGCCTAAGCACATTTCATTTTTCCCTATTCTCATAACATTTTAGCTAGTCTAGTGTTTAATCTGTTAGGATGAGCAGGGCAAAATACAAATTAAGGTGAAAGCGTGAAGATACTGCCTCATATCTTTCATGACATGACCCAGCTCCATGAAACTCCCTTATGGGACGAAAGGAATCAGAGTGGCAGTATTTTGTAATCTACTGATTTGAGCCAATACCCTTTCCAACTCTGAGCCTTTTCAAATGAAAACAAAAACAAAAAAAATTATTGAAAGATATTTTCCATTATAATTACATTTTGTCTACAATTAGCATGATATCATGATAAGAGGAGCACTAAATGGTTGCATAAAAAACAGGTGGAAAAACCTGCAAAGAAATGTTCCCTGGGGTGTGACATTTTAGAAAAAGAATCATTTCCTGTGCTCAGAACTAAGCCAGTTGTTAACTGTGTTTTGAAGGTTTGGTCTCAGTATTTTAAAAGGAAAATTGGAGAAAGTTCAGAGAGGAATAACAAATAATTAGATGGAAAGTTTGACCTGTGAGAAGAATGAAATGAGGTTTATTCAGCCCAAAGAAGAAAAATCGAAGAGATGGATTCCTTCATAACATCTTCCAGTGTGTGGCCAGCACCACTCTTTAAAACTAGGCAGTAGGCAAATAACATTAGTCCTTTGAGTATGAGGGCTCTGCTGCAAATGGCCGGTGTTTTGGCCAGATCTCTGCCTCCAAAACTCCAAATTGTCCATTGCACCCAAACTCTGCCAAACTCCTTGAACTGGACTTCTTACTTCCCTGGTTGCCCAGTATCTTCAAGAACTTGCATGGTTAGAACCTAGCTTTCTGCCTTCTTTCATGCCCTCATGGCCTCATGCACATTTATAGCCTCTCCACATCACAAGTGTGTGTGTGCTTCTGCAAAGTCTGCGCGTAGAAAATCATTGCAGGTTACCATAGCATTCAACCTTCTGTACTGAGTCACAGGTCAGGGCTGTAAGAATTGTGTAAAGCAAGTTTTTCTTTGGGGTTTTCAAAATAGCCAGACACATGTATCACCATCTGAAAGAGCCCCAATTCTGAAATAAAATCCTTCCTGTCTTCTTGTATTTCCAGCTGCCTGCTGAATATCTCTCCTTGGACATTCCACTGGCACAAAGTCCAAATGTCTTTTAATTCATCAAATCCAAATCCCACTCAGTTTCCTCATCTCTATTAATGATACTGCTGCTCTCTAACTCCCATGGCCCCGCTACACACAGAGCTTAATACCAAACCCTGTCCTTTTTTCCCTTCACATTTTCCCTCCATCTGTTTCTTTCCATGCATGCTCACTGCCACATCACTAATGCACTTCTGAATGTATCCTAACTGTGCTGTTTGAGTCGTCTCCTTCCTGTACATTCTCGCTGCCCCCAGTATTGTAACATTGGATACCACAGCTAGATTCATCATACTCAGATATCCTTTTGATTACTTCATCCCCATACTCAAAGATTTCATAAGGAATTTGGGAACAGTTCAAATTCCTTTGCTATCAAACCTAATCACTTCTACCTATATCCTATATCCAGCCAATCTGGTTTGTTTTATAGCCTAAAGGCTGCCATTTTTATTCCCTAGAGTTTGGTTTACAGTCGCTGTCTTGAATTGGCCTCTTCCAGAGGCCAACCCTGAACCAAGACTTAAAGCCCAGCAGTTTGTTGGGAGTTTGAAGGAAAAGGGTAGTTGAATGTGAAGTGATAAAGGAAAGGGAAGTTAGCTGGTAATGGGTGCCTTGTTAAATCTAACACAGCAGCTAACTAAAGTCTGCCTTGTTCGTGTTATCTATCTAAAAAGCTTTTCTCCAGACCTCTCCTCCTTCCTTCACTGGGCTAACTTCGGTCAGATTCAGATACTGCCTCCTATAGGAAACTTGAGTGCCTCTTCTACCCTAGGCTGAGGCTGGCTTAGATGTCCATGTTCCATGCTTTCTAACTCTTTAAACAAACCTCTCAATTTTTTGACAGATTTTTGTTAGTTTGTTAATTAGAGGAGGGCAAGATCTAATTTTTTGCATTATTGTATACCAAATAACTGGCACACAGTAGCACGTATTCATCCATTTGTTCATTTAAAAAACACTGTGTGCCGGGGCAGGGGTGGGGGGCACTTCCTGTCAAGATTGCTGCATAGGCAGACGTGGGTCTCCTCTTTGTACAGCCACATCAAAATTACATCTAAAATATAGAACAACCATCACTCAGAAACTTCAGAAATCAAGTTGAATGGAAGTCTGACAGCTACAGAATTAAAGAAACTACATCCATTGAGACTGGTAGGAGGGGCACAAACATGGCATAAACTGGTCTCTCACCCCATACGATGGCTAAAAATTCAGGAGGGAACGAGTAGTCCCAGCCCCACCATAAGCCCCCTAGCCCAGGGTCCCAGTGCCAGGAAGATAAATCCCCACAACTCTGGCTGAAAAAACCAGTGGAATTGAGTCAGTGGAAGAAATTTCTGGAGCCCTAAGCAGTTTCTCTTTAAAAAACCCACACACGGACTCAGACTCACTCCCTCTGAGCTCCAGCTCCAGGGCGACAGCTTAAAGGGCACCAGAGGCACACTGGGAGAGGCTAAAGGGTCTGACATAGGAGCAAGCAGAGGCCATTGTCCCTTTACTGACTCCTCCCAACAGAGCCAATGCGCTGGCTGGCCATTGCCATATTTGGGATACCATCAACCTGGATAACAGTGATCTGGATCCACCTTGGAGATCCCCAGAGACTCCACCCCACCCAACTTATGGGCCCACCCAAGCTGCTTTTCCATATGAATAACTGATCTTGTATCTTGCTTCACTGCTTCCTAAATCCTCTCAAGCAAGCAACAGCTGGCCTCAGTGAGCTCCAGGCTGGGCACTAGCAGCAGCCAGATTAGTTTCACAGCTTGGCTTCACTTGGGAATCTCCAAACCCAAGCACAAGTAGCAGCCTTCTCAGATTGCTTTATAGCTCAGGAATAGTGGCCCTGGGCAACACACAGGTCAGGGCTGACCTTGGCCTGCACCACCCAGGAAACCCTAGGGCCAGTGCACCCAGTGGACAACTACAGACCACTTCAGAATACCACCACCCTGACCCTGCTCAGCTGATAGGGGTGTAGGGACAGGGGTGCAGGGGTGCAAGGTCATCTGCCCTCCACGGAGGGTAGAGGTTGGTGGTCAGAGGTCACAGCCAGTCCTTGCAGCTGACTGTCCTGAATAAATTCTTCCCATTAATCTGCCAACAGCAACCAAGTCTCAACTACAAAAGGAGGGTATATTCAGCCCACACAAAGGCCACACCTCGAGTACCCAGCTTGGGTGATAGGGGAGGCTGTGCCTCTGAGCCCTACAGGACACCTTCTACATTAGGCCACAATACCAAGGCACAGAGTCATAGCAGCTCTACCTAATACATAGAAATAAACATAGGGATGCCACCAAAATGAGGAGACACAGAAACGTGGCCCAAATGAAAGAACAGATCACAACTCTAGAAAAAGAGCTAAACAAAACAGAGATAAGCAATCTATCAGATGCAAATTTTAAAACACTGATTATGAGGGTGCTCATCAACTTAGTGAGGACCTCAGCAGCACAAAAAGGATCCAGTCAGAAACAAAGGATACACTAATTGAAATAAAAAACAATGTACATGAAACAACAATAGAATGGATGAAGCCAGGAATTAAATCAATGATTTGGAACATGAGGGAATAATAAAATAACCATGTAGAACAACAAGAAGAAAAAAGAATTTAAAAAATAAGGCTAGTATAAGCAGCCTCTGGGACAACTTTAAGATGTTCAACACTTGCATTGTAGGGGTGCCAGAAGGAGAAGAGAAAAAGCAAGAAATTAGAAGTCTATTTGAAAAAAATAATGAAAGAAGACTTCCCTAATTTGAAGGAATCAATAGATATGCAAGTCCAGGGAAACACTGAGAATTCAATCAAGTTGGACCCAAAGAGGACCATACCAAGGCACATCATAATTAAAATGCCAAGGATTAAAGATAAAGAGAAAGTCTTACAAACAGCAAGAGAAAAACAGAGTTATCTACAAAGGAGTTCTCATAAGACTGTCAGCTGATTTCTCAAAAGAAGCTTTTTCAGTCAAGAAGGGGCTGGCAAGAAATATCCAAAGCGATGAAATGCAAGGACCTACAACCAAGATTTCTCTATCCAGTAAAGCTATCATTTAGAATGGAAGGGCAGATAAAGTGCTTCCCAGGTAAAGCTAAAAGAACTCATCATCACCAAGCCTTTAATATATGAAATGTTGAAGGGACTTATTTAAGAAAAAGAAGATAAAAAATATGAACATTAAAATGACCATAAACTCACAACTATCAACAACTAAATCTAAAAAAATAAAAATAGCCCTGGCTGGTGTGACTCTGTGGATTGAGTGCCGGCCTGTGAATTGAAAGGCCTGTGAATTAACCAGTTTGATTCCTGGTCAGGGCACATGACTGGGTTGCAGGCCAGGCCCCCAGTAGGGGGCCTGCAGGAGGCAGCCAATCAATGTCTCTCTCCCTGTCTTTCTCCCTCTCTTCCCCTGTCTCTAAAAATAAATAAATGAAATACTGTATTAAAATATTCTTTTACAAAAAAAGTAAATAAAAATGAAAACTAAATAAACAACCAGAACAGAAACAAGAACAGAATCATAGGTTTGGGGATCATTTGGAGGGTTATCAGCTGGGAAAGGGAAGGGAGAGAAGGAGGAAATGGTGTAGGGATCAAGAAGCATAATTGGTAGAAACAAAATATACAGGGGGATGTTAAGAATAGCATAGGAAAGGAAAAAGACAAAGAACTTATACACATGATCCATGGACATGAACTAAGGTGAAGGGGGAATGCTGGAGGGAAGGCGGGCACAGGGAAGAGGGGGCCAAACAGAAAAAATAAATGGGACAACTGTAACAGCATAATCAATAAAATATACTTAAAAAAAAAAAAAAAAAACATTGTGTGCCTACATGCCTACTGTATCTTAAGCACTATTCTAGATGCTGGTAAAACAAATACATCAAAAAAACAAACATCTCTGTTTTTATAGAGCTTTTACTTTTATATAATGAAAGAGGTATACATATAATGAAAGAGGTAAACATATAATGGTGAAAGTGTTAGAGAGAAAATAAATCAGGACAGTTAACTACAAAGAACCAAGAAGAAGATCACTGAAACTTTGATGTGGGTCCAAGGGGCCTCACTGAGAAGGGGATGCTTAAGCAAAGACCTGAAAGTGGTGAGGGAAAGAAGTGGTTTCTGCGGCCAGAATACATTGGGAGTGTTGGAACTGGGCAAGGAGGAAATGAGCAGGAGTTCACTGCCTGTAAAATTAACAGGAGATGAAGCCAGGAAGGTAAAAAAAAAAGGGGGGGGAGGGATAAACATATAGCAGTGTGATTCCAGTAGAGCCTGGTAACAACTCTGGCCTTGAGGACATTAGTCTAAGTGAAATAGGCCAGTCACAGAAGGACAAATACTGCGTGATTCCACTTACGTCTAAAATAGTCAAACTAGCCCTGGCTGATGTAGCTCAGTGGATTGAGCGTGGACTGCAAACCAAAGGGTCACTGGTTCAATTCCCAGTCAGGGCACATGCCTGGGTTATGGGCCAGGTCCCCAGTGGGGGCCATGTGAGATGCAACCACACATTGATATTTCTTTTTCTCTTTCTCCCTCCCTTACCCTCTCTAAAAATAAATAAATAAAATCTTTTAAAAATTTTATTAAAATAGTCAAACTAACTCATAAAAGCAAAAGATAGAATGGTGGTTGCCAATGGCTGGTGGAAGGGAGGCAGAAGGAACTACTAATCAACAGGTACAAAATTTCCATATGCCAGGTGAATAAATTCTAGATCTGCTGTACAACAGTGTGTCTTTAGATAACAATAATGTATTAACACTTAAGAAGTTGTTCCTACCACAACTGAGAGAGAGAGAGAGAGAGAGAGAGAGAGAGAGAACCGTTGGGATGGGTGTAAGCAGAAAGCAGTGACTTGATCTTGTGTCGTGTTTGAAAGAGTCACCGAGTCCTAATGCTGGGTTAGACTAAGACTAAGGTACATGCATGGGAAAACTAAACACGAGACCTGAGACCATCATGGAGGTTAATGCAGTGGTCCAGAAAACAAGGGTGGTTTCAACCTGTTTGATAGAAGTGAAAGCAAGTCAGTTTCTCAATAGACTTTGAATGTAGAGCCAACAAAACTTGTTGGAATGAATGTGGGTGTAAGAGTAAATATTCAATGAATATTTGTTGAATGAATGAGAGATAAAGCCTTGGGAACATGTGTTAATAGTTCTGGGGATGGAAAGGGAGGGAGAGGTTAAATGAAATAAATAAGAAGGGAAGGCAAACAGCCTAGAGCTAAAACTAAGAGAAAACAGACCCTTGGGTTGGGGGCTGGGCAGTGGAGGGACGGAGTAGGGGCTGGAGGAGTGAGCAAAGCAAGCTGATAAAGTCAGGCAACTTGAAGTCTATAGAAGAGAGACTTAGGAAATAAGAGGAAGCATGAGAAAAGGCCACTGAGGATAAGGATTTGAGATCAAAGTCTTAAATGGGAGCAGAAACCACACAGCCTGTAAGATGCAAACTAGAGAGAGGGTGTGGAGGACACTGGGAAGCAGAGCCTCCATTCTGTGACTCCTCCTTCTAAATCAGGCCTCTCCTGCCGATGTCAGTGGGTAGCCTTGGACTTGCAGGTGAGGAAGTTTCCACCAAGGGGAAGGCACTGTCTATCCAAGTGTATGAGGGGCTTACAGCATACTCTGTGGGTCCCAACACTTTTTTCTTTAATTTTTTAAGCAGAACTTGAAGGGAACAATTTCCACGGTGAGTTTTTCCCAGAGTAGGGCATCCAAACAAAATTGGTATGAGAAAATAAAAGTGAACTACTTAACATATGGTAAAGAAAATATGTTTCTTCACCCAGCTTAGGCCAGGGTGGCAAAATCTCAAAACACTCCCTAGGGTAACAGTTTTGCAGCTTCTTCTATGCATTTGAAATTAAGGAAGGGATATAAGGAAGAATACAGGAGGGAGGGGGGCAGGTGGGGAGCAAGGTGGGGACTGTGTTATAGGACAGTTAAGATTATGTGTTCTCTTGAGGGTGGTTATGGTTTACCTCAAAAGCATGTTAATCTGGATGCACAGAAACAATGCACAGGGCTTGATTAAGGCAAAGATAAACCTTTTACTTAAGAAGTTATCTGCATCCTTGATAGACCTTCAACAATCTGACATTACCCTTTTAGTTTGCACTAGGATGTGAAAGAAAAAAAAATCCCTGCTCTTTGTCTTTGTGGCAACCCAGATGGAATAGGGGACTACACGTGCAGAGAAAGGAGGAAAAAAATGAGAGAGAAGAAAAAAGAAGTTCTGTCTGGGGTGTGACTACCCACCATGACCTGCCTGCTTCCTACAGAACCCCATTTTTTTTTCTTTTATTCTTTCTTCGTTTAAAAACATGGAACACTTCACAGATTTTCATGTCATCCTTGTGCAGGGACCATGCTGCTGTCTGTATTGTTTCAGCTTAAGTGGATGTGCTGCCAAAGCAAGCACTAGGACCCCCCCCCCCTTTTTTTGTCATTCACACTGTCTAGGTAGATCTGAATTGTGAAACCCTGTACCTAACAAAATTATGTCAGTTGGACAGCTAAATTCAGCCCGATCCAAAGTGAGAAGAGCAAGCCAGGACAGTAACAAGAGCCAGAGTGCACACAGTATCCCAGAGATGATCCTAACAGATGTTTGATGACTAGCTGCACTGATTTGGATAGAGCTGTCTAGGCCGTGAGTCACTCTAAAAGGTTAGCAGAAGTTTGTGGCTTCTGCACTCAGTCTTCCAAACACATTTGACAGAAGTTCCAAGCTATGACACGTTTTACCGAAATTCCAAGCTATGACATATTTCTTGGTGCTAGAAATGCGCAAGGAATAAAGGCGGGAGGAACCAGACGATCTGATCCAAGTGCCTTTATTTGATGCTGCGCTTATGAGCGGGCCGATGGGCAGGCTGAGTCTGCATCGAATGCAGCCCCCAGGGGAGGCAAGAGTGGGGTTTTTAAAAGAAAAGTCATGGGGTTTGTGGGGGGATAGGAGAGGGGTTAGTCTCTTGTTCTTCTGGGCGGGTGCCTCAGCCTTCCAGGATGTGAGCCGGGACAACGGGTTAGATAAAGGGCCAGGCTGTTCCCAGAGTCAGTCTGACCACCATCTATTGTGGCTGGCGCCAGATGTCTATTCTGCGCGGTGAGAGTTTCCATTAAGCCTCCGGCTATCAGTGGAGTCAGGATAAGTGAGTCCTGTGCAGTCCGGTGGGTTTGGTAAACTGGTCTGACCGGGTCATGTGCAGTCCAGCGGGCTGGGGAAGTGGCCTGACCCCTTTCAGTTGGCAAATGTGACACCGGTATGACATTATGATTAACCCAAATATAGTACTATCAATGTAAGAACTGTCCAAACGGTAACAGTTTTTATGACTCTACCTGAGCCAAACTGACAAAAATTTCTGGGAAGAAAAAACTCGATGGATTGAGGAAATGTTCCAGAAAATGAAAATTTTGTGCCTTATTTTACACATTACAATCAAAATGAAACCAGAAACAACCAGCATTTGTGCTACCTGTCACATATCGAGCCCAATAAGCAGAGACAGGGATTGTATCTTTATGGGTGCTTATTCAGATGGCCGATGGTCCAGTGAGTTCACATCCTAATGGACCCTCTTACATTTTCTTTCAGACCAGCCTGTTTATAACTGAAAACAAAGTGTGGTGAGGGGGTTTGAAATTCAGGGAAAATTAGATTTAAAAAAACTGCAGGATTTTTGCTCTGGGAGGTTAGCTGTCCCCAGGAAGGTGTCTGTCTTTCCCTGGAACACAATGGTTCCAGCTGTGCCCCAGGAGGACTGCTGTCTCTCCCAGAAGTGGTGGGCCTGATCTGAAGTTCCTGAAACGATAACTTTAACATATGTATTACCTACTAAGCTTATTAACTATTTACCTTAAACTAAAAATTTCCAGTTCTTGAGTCCTCTATCAAAAAGAGGAGGTACAAAGGCCTCACACAAAAGCCAATGGTGGTAGATTAGGGAGATGGGAGAAAGCAAAGTGGAGGAAACCTCTGGGATTGGATTAGAAGGTAAAACAATAGATATATACTTCTTTTACAGAGCTGGGTATAGAATACTTAACAGTCAACAATTAACCCAATAACAAGGAGAAGATTTCTGTTCTCTGCTCTGGTGTGGTGGTCGTGCAAAGAGTCTGAAAAAGGGAGGTTACCTTGACATTCCAAAGGCATGTTATCATAGATGCAAAAAGACAATAGACACGCTCAATTAAGGTAAAGACTGACTTTTGTCAGAAAGGTTTCTAGCCTAGGAGATGACTACCCTACACACCATAAACTGCTTTTAGTTAAAAACTTTAATGTCACACAATCCTATGTGGTTGTAACTGTGCAAATAGGGGCTCAGCCACTTGCCGCCTTGAATCTACACGGCTCACCAATCTGTGTTGACGGAAACGGGTTTTTATTAACAGGGTCCCAAATTTAGGGGCCTGAGACCACTCCTGCTCAGAGCCCTCCTCTCCCACAAGACTAGGCACTTCCCTTGCTCCCCAAAAGACTACAAGCCAAAACCATGCCCACAAGTTCCCCATATCCTTATCTGTCCATCAGCCAGTCACACAAACAGCTCTCCATCCTCTCTGGAATGTGCACTTCTGTGTTTCAGAGTCACCATCCTCTCAGAGAGGCTCCCTCCTGGGGTGCACTGGTCTCAGTCTCCATGTAGAGGTTCAGGAAACCACATGCCTTGTTACACTATCTCAGGAGCAAGAGAGTGACTTCTGTGTACATCCTTCAGGAAAGCAGAAGTCTGAAGCTCTGCATTGCCGGTGACATTTCAGCTCCAAGAATCTCTCATGACTCTGGGTGGCCAGGCAGGTCCCCCCAGCTCCATCAGCTCTGTCGCCATCTTCTTCGGGCCCACCTCTGGGCAGACTTCCAGGCAAACAGAACTCACGAAGACTGACCTTCAGACTGAAATGGGAAAAGCCAGTGTTCATGCTTCCTGTCACCTACCAGACTCAACAAGCAGAGACAGGGATTGAATCTTTATGGGCAATATATTCAAATGGCTGACGACCTGAGAAGATGGCAGTTTTGTGCCCTAACAGACAGTCTTAAATTCCATTTTAAACTGAGCATTTTTATAAGGAGAAGAAAAATATAAGTAAGGGGATTGGAATCCAGGGGAAAAGTTAATCAGATAAAAAGCTGCAGCATTCTTTCATCTGTGTCCTGGGCAGTGGGCATCTCATACTGGAGCACAATGGCTCAGATACCATTTTGATTGCTGGAGTCCTCCTGAGGCACAAAGTTAGGCTGCTTAGGGTCTCCTGGAGTCAAGGTGAGTCATACCTTCAGTTCCTGAAACAATAGCTTTTTACATACATTGATTGCTAAGCTTATTAGCTATTACCCGAAACTAAAATTTTTCCAACATTTGAGTCCCCCAACAAGGCCTGCCACTCCAATGTTAAATGCTCAGTTTAGATCTTCCCACGTGATGTAATACCCAGCTCTCCCTATAATATGTTCGAGCCCACCACTTTTGTCAGCTCCCCAGTATCAGGGTTTGAGGCAAAACCCTGTTCCGACTGCCATCTGTAGTCAGGGCAAGGCAGCTGTAGTCTGGGGAGGGCATCCTCCCTCACACAGCTCACGTAGGTGCTGTATGAGCTGCTGGATGAGGTGCTGTCCCTACCCTCTACTCCCCAGGACTATGTCACAGGTCTCTGCAACTGCATGTTCTCACAGTCACTTCCACAGTTCTGAGGAACATTTCACAGGTTCTGAGATCTTCCTTTCAGGAAGGCATGGGCTGTTAACCTGCCTTTGTGATGTAGTGTACCTTAAAGCTATACTCATTACTCTGGGCATTTTCCTCCTCATCCCCCTCCTACCTCCCTGCAGGATTTGGGGGGATGGTGGGCCACCCCTCCCACCACCCTCAGGTGACCCATGCTCTGCATCCCATTACAAGTTACTTTAGGTCTCTGAGTTTGTAAGGCCACCACACAGGACTCCCTTGAACTCATTATGCTTAGTTGTGGTCCTCTTTTGTCCACAATATCATTTTTTTGTTGTTCAACAGTAGATTTTAATGATTTTTTTAAAAAATATTTATTTATTTTAAGAGAGAGGAAAAGACAGGGAGAGAAACATCAATTTGGGCAAGAGACATCAATTGGTTCCCCCTCAAACGTGACACAGCCAGTCCAAACCTGCAAGGTAGGCATGTGCCCTGATCGGGAATCAAACCAGTAACCCTTTGTTCTGTGGGGACAAGGCCCAACCAACTGAGCAAAAACCAGTCATGAAAGCAGATTCTCATGAAGATTCTAATGATTTTTTATGTCTCTCTGTCCTTATGGTTTGTCATTCCTTGCTTTTCAGGACTATTCAACTCCTTCACCTGGAATCATCTCTGCCAAGAGACAGATTTGCCTCTAAACCTGAGAATGTTTAAGTGTCATTTCCTGTCATTTGCAACAGACTTGGTGAATGTTGGGAGGGGTTGGGAGTTGTACAATATCTGAGGTTGGAAATGAAGCCAGGTTGTAATGAAGAAAAATTACTGGAAAAATAACAAAAGAACAACAAAAAGAAGTAAAGGAAGGAAGGAAGGAAGGAAGGAAGGAAGGAAGGAAGGAAGGAAGGAAGGAAGGAAGGAAGGAAGGAAGATTGATTTTCTAAGAAAGCATTTCTTAGAAACTATCTAGGGAATCTTAGGAAAAAGAGGCCTGAGCTCCAGGGACACTGTAAACTATTAGATTTTATTTTCTTATCCTACATAACTGTGCATTTCTTTCTTTTATATTGGGAACTCTAGTCATTTTTCTTTAAAAATTATTTATCTAATATAAACTTTAGGCTTCATTA
>PVKM010008891.1:0-38079 GCA_004027735.1 Carollia perspicillata | reverse complement strand
GATACAATTGCTCCATCAGTCACAGATGAGGAAGAAAGAAATAGAGAAGTCAGTAACTGGCCAGACTTCAGAGCTCAGGAGAAGTCTGGGACTGGCTCCTGCTACTAAAATTCTGATAATACATATTCAATAAATCTTGGGTGGAACATGGTCATTTGTCTTATTAAAAAGAGAATGTCAGAAAATGGGTAAAGAAGAAGGAAAAGAAGAAATGGGAGGCAACATCACACGAGTTGGCATGACCCTATGAACTATTCTGGGCTCCAGTTTTATCTGCTGGTTCACTTTATTCAGTTGTTACTCTTTGGGGAGAATAAATCTTCGTCTAAGGGCCAGGGGCTTTCTAATCTTCTTAAAGAGTTTACTTTTGAGGGGTTTTTTCATTTAAAAAATTTTGAGAATTACAGTGTTTTATAAAGATTTTTTTTGTTCTATGCCAATGATCTTCATGGAAAGAGGCGGCTGGGTGACCACGACAGCAAAGAGTAACAGATGCAAATCTGCGTTTTCTAGATGACAATGTCTAGATCAGATCTGTCCCTTTCTGAATGGGGTCAGGGGATGACAAGAATAATATTATTGAAAATATGTACAGTGAGTCATTTTTGAATGGTCTAATCAGTGGTATTTTTAAGCAAAGTTGTGGGGGAGGCACGGGACACAAGAGTTTTTTCTTCGTCTTCCTCTTCTAAGGCTCACACACCTCATGCCACACACAGGCCCATACTTCATCTCTGCCAGGGGTTTTTCCTGGATCCTTCCCTAACACCACGACCCCCACCACTGAACTGAAACAGATCTTCCCATCTCACAGTGCCGTGCTCTCTGATGCCTCTACACTCTCCCTGTGTTATGCCCTCTGTCTAGATATTCTCTCATCCTGCCTTTGTCTCCTCAACAAACTCTTATTTACTGTTCGGGGCTCAGCTCCACATTGTATTTATCTGCTCAATCTTTCCTGACCTTTATTACTATGGTAAAAAAATACATAAATTAAGTTTACTATCTTAACTATTTCTATTGTACAGTTCAGTAGTATTAACTATATTCGCATTGTTGTCAACAGATATCCAGAACTTTTTATCTTACAAAACTGAAACTCCATACACTAAATATTAATTTTCCCTTCCTCCTATCCCCAGCCCTTGGTAAACCACATTTCCACATTCTGTTTCTATGATTTTGATTACTTTAGGTACTTCATGTGAGTGGAATCATGAAGTATTTGTCCTTTTATGACTGGCTTATTTCAATCAGCAAAATGTCCTTGAGTTTCATCCATCTGTAGCATGTGACAAGATCTTCTTTTTAAAGGCTGCATAGTATTCCATTCACTATATTCACCATGTTTTCTTTACCTGTTCATCTTTTCTAACCTTCTTTTAACATTTCCTGTTCCACATTGCTAGGTTAAAGGTTCTAAAGTATTGATGATGCTCTGTCACCTCATGGGTTAGCACAGTTGCTCTTTTCCTTAGTCTTCAGTGGAGTGTGGCTTGACAGCAGATTCAGAAGTCTCTTTTCTTAGGAAGTCTGCAATATAATTGTAGAAATGAAAACCAACACACATAAAATTACTGCACTGTGCAGTAGGTACAATTGGATGTGCCAGGCTTATAAGAGCTGTAAATATTCTTGAGAGGAGTATTACAATGTGAGAAACAATACTATAGACAACTTTAGGCAAGTAAAATTTGACCACTTAGATGGAATGGAAACATTTCTTGAAAATGCAATTTATTAAACTTACATGAGAAAAAATAAAAAATATGAATAGTTCCATAATTGTTAACATGATTTGAATTTATTATTAAAAACCTTCTCACAAGGAAAATTTCCAGATAGTTTCACTGGCCAGGTCTACTAATAATTTAAGAAGTAAATATTATCAACTTTATACAAAATCTTTCAGAAAATAGAGATGAAGGGAATAGTTTCTATATCATTCTACAAGGTCAACATTTTCCTGATACTGAAACCAGACAAAAATATTGCAAGTAAATAAAAATTATTTTCTGCTATATCGCATAAAAAGACATAGAAATCCTTAACAAAATAGCAAATAGAATTCAGCAACAAATGATATATGTGAATATATCACAATCACCTGTGTTTTCCAATAAATGCAAGAGTTCATTTAAAACTCTAAAATCCATCAGTATGGTTTACCATATTAAGAAAATATACAGAAAATCATTTTAATAAATAAATAATAAACATTTGAAAATATTCAATATCCATTCATGATTTAAAACTCTAAGAACCCTGAATCACCAATTCAAAAGAACCTATGCACTCCAATGTTCGGAGCAGCATTATTGATAATAGCCAAGGGCTGGAAACAGCCTAAGTGGCCATCAGTAAATGAGTGGATTAAAAAACTGTGGTACATTTACACAATGGAGTACTATGCAGCAGAAAGAAAGAAGGAACTCCTTGGAGACAGCATGGATGGAAATAGCATTATGCTAAGTGAAATAAGCCAGGAAGTCACAGAAAAATTCCACATGGTCTCACCTATGAGTGGAACCTAATCAGCAAAACAAATAAATGAGCAATACAGAACCAGAGACACTGAAATAAAGAACAAACCGACAGTGACCAGAGGGGCAGGGGGAGGGGGATAACAGGGGAAAGAAGGGGAAGGGGAAGGGACAGGGAACATGAATAGAGGACTCAATGGACATGGACAATAGGAGGAGGTTGACTGTGGGGGCTGCAGGGATAGGGCAGGGGAGAACAATGGGGAAAAGCAAGACAACTGTAATTAACAACAACACATAAAAAAAAGAAATAACAGTATAAAAAACTCTCAGCAAATTAGGACTAGAAAGGAATTTCTTCAACTGATACAGAATGTCTTCTAAAGTTAACAGCTGATGTCATATTTAGTGGTGAAACTGAGTGCTTTTCTCCTAAGATTGGGAACATGGAGAACATATTTACACTTACAATTTCTTTTGCATTTGAGGAACTACCTAGTACAAAACAAGAAAAAAGAGATAAAAGTCACAAAGATCAGATAAAAAGAATTAAAATTATCTTCTTCACAGGAGAAATCATGTTTACATATGAAATTTTAAAGAGGCTATGAAACAACTAGTAGAACTAAGTGAGTTTAAGAAGGATTTAGTATATACGATCAATACTAAAAAAAACAAACTTTATTTCTACAATTTTAGTAGTAAACAATTAAAAACAAAATAAGAAATAATCCATTGATAAAGCATTAAAAACAAACTACTCATGAATAAACTTAACACAATATGCGCAAGACTTCAATGCTGAAAACTGCAATACACTTGAAAAAAAAACTAAGAAAACCTAAATAAATGAAGAGATATACCATATTAATGGATTGAAAATTCAATATTATTAAAATACGAATTTTCCCCTAATTAAGTATAAATTGAATATAATATTAACTAAAATACCAATAGGGTTTTATAAATGCAGAAATTGAGAAATTGATTCTAAACTTATATGGGACATCAAAGGATCTAGAATAGTCAAAACCTTGTAAAATAAGAGGAAAGTTAGAGGCTTTACTTGACATAACTTCAAGATATTATTAGGCTTCAGTGCTCAAGGCAACTTGGTATAAAGATAGGTAAAGAGATCAATAGAACAGAATAAAGCAGAAATAGTTCTGTTCTAACAGAACAGTAGTCAACTGAAGATTTATATGCCCCTAAGACATCAAGGCTATTTAAAGAGGAAAGGAGAGGGAGGGAATTTCAGGGGAATTTCAGGGGAAAAGGAGTAGGGTTTACAAAAACAAATATAAAGGACACATGGACAAAAACTAGAGGGGGTGGAAATGGGAGGGAGGTGGGGAGGGCTGGGTGGGTGGGCTGGGATGGGAGTAAAAGGCAGAAAACTGTACCTGAACAACAATTAAAATAAAATTTTTTTAAAAGAGGAAAGGAAAGTCTTTTCAACAATTGGTGTTAGAAAAAACGTACAGTTTTATGAAACAAAAAGGTATATCAACACTACCTCATACTACACTCAAAAATAAATTTGAGGTGGATTATAGATTTAGACAAAAAAAGTTAAAATCTTCTAAAAAACATAGGAGAATATCTTCACAAAATTAAAGTAGGTAAAGATTTCTTAAACAGAAGAGAAAAAACACAATCATAAAGAAAAAATAAAAATTTTAACTTTATCAAAATTGAAAACTTCTGATTATTGAAAGACACCAGCAATAAAATAAAAAGGCAATCCACAAACTTGGAAAATATATTTGCATATGCATATTGAAAAATATTTAAATATAAAGAACTACGATAAATAAAAGCAAAAAGTCAACCCATTAAAAATGGGCAAATTTGAACTAACGCTTCCCAAAAGAAGATATCAAATGAACAGCATGCAGAAGAACAGGTGCTCAACATTGTCTCCGGGGATATGATTTAAGTCACAATGCAATATCATAGATAGCCTTCCACACTAACTAAAATGGCCAAAATTAAAAAGACTGACAACACTAAATGCTGGCTATGGTATGGGTATGAAAAATCGAGGACTATCATACATTCCTGATAGGACTGTAAAATGGTTCAACTACTTCAGAATACTGCTTCTTACCCTGTCCTAGCAATTCCAATCTTAGCTATTTATGAAAGCAAAATGAAACATATGCCATCAAAAAGATTGCGTAGTCTATTCAGAGTAACTTCATTCATAATAGCCAATTATTTCAAATGCCTAAAAACAAGAAAACCAATAAACAGATTGTGATATATTTATACAACGGAATACTAACAGCAATAAGAATGAGAACTGTTGGCAAGGATTTTGAGAAAGTAGAACCCTTACACTTTGCTGGTGTGATGAAGAATGGTGAAGTCTCTGCGGGAAGCAGTTTGGTGAGTCACCAAAAAGTTAAACATGGAATTATCATCGCCATTCTATTCCTAGGTGTATACACAACAAAATTGAAAACAGGTACAAATACTTGTACACGAACGCTCATAGCAGCACTATTCACAACAACCAAAAGACAGAAACAAATGCCCACCAGCCAATGCACAGATAAACAAAATGTTGCATGGACATACAATGGAATATTAGTCAACCCTAAAGGAATGAAGTACTGATACATGCTGCAAAGCAGATGAATCTGGAAAGCATTATGCTAAGGGAAATAAGGCAGACACAAAAGGTCACATATGGTATGATTCCATTTATATGAAATGTTCAGAATAAGTAAATGTAAATCAGTGGTTGCCAGGGGCTGGAAGAAGGGGAAAATGGGGAGTGACTGTATAATAAATAACAGTTTTCTTTTTGGATAATGAAATTTCTTTTGGAACTACAGACAGGTGGTGGTTGCTCAATAAGCTGAGTTCAATAAATGACACTGAATTATACACTACAAATAAAAGGAATGAGTGACTCCTATCTGTACCAATGTGGATGGACCTCAAAAATGTTATTTTGAACAAAAGCATTCAGATACAAGAGTACACACCATATGATTTAAGTCAGTTCTGTAGTTGCTTATGTGGGGATTGACTGGAAGGGAGCATGAGAAAAATTTCTGAGGTGAAAGAACTGTTCTGTACCTTGACTGGAGTTGTGAAAATACAGATTATATGTGTACATCTGTGAAAACTCATTGAAATGTGCCCTCAAGTCCTGTGCATTTAACTGAATGTAAATTTCATCTCAATTTATGTGCAATTTAAACAAAATCACAGCAAAATTGAGGAAAATAAAGGCCAAAATCCTGTAAAAATGTAGGCAAAAACATGAGACAATTAATAAAAAAGGTGTTTAACCATGTATAATGAAATGTGCAAATTAGAACTTCACCGAGCTGTTTCTTATGTATCAGATTAGCAAACATTTGAGAGCTTGACCTACTCTGACATAAATGTGTGGGAAAACAGTTCGGTCTTATACGTTGCTGTGGTGAGAAATTTGGCAATATCTAACAAAACTACAGATGCATTTACTCTTTAATCTAGCACTATCACTTCTAGGAATGTATCAGTCTTAGCCAGAGTGACTTATAAACAATAGAAGTTTATTTCTCACAGTTCTGGAGAATGGAATTCCAAGATCAGGGTGCAGCGTGGTCTAGTGAGGGCAGACTTCCTGTATCCCAGCATAGAAGAGACCAGAGGGGGCTGTGATGTCTCATAGATAAGAGCGTTCATCCCATTCATTAAGATTCCACCCTCAAGACCTAATCACCATTCAAACGCCCCACCTCCTAACACCATCACATTGGGTGTGAATTTTGGGGGGAGATAAACATTCGGACCATAGTGGTACTTGTGAGACACACATCCAATAATACAAAAATTTGTACACAATAGGTTACTCATTGCAGCAATACTTAGAGTTGCAAAATATTGGAAATTCCCTAAATACCCAAACATAGGGAATTGGCTAAATGAAATATGGTACATGAACATAATTGAATACTATAAAGATTTAAAAAAAGAATGACAAAGACCTCTGTGATATAGAGTAGTGATTTCTAAGATACATTGTTGTACTAAAAATAGTACAAAATAGACTTCTGGTTTCCGGTTCTGCATGCAAGGAGTTAAGACTCTGTCCTAACAACAAGTAAAAAGCTCAACAGACTAAAAAAATCAAGAACTCTCTTTGGATCCATAAGAGAGGTGAGGGCACAGGTCCGACTGCTGCCCCAAGGTTAGAGAGACAGGCCAGTTTTCCTGGAGCAGACTCATAAGTAAAAACCATTGAGGAAACCAACACTGGGGAAGGAAAACTTGAACTGTAATTGACAGATTGCTGGAGGCTCCGTGTGGCCAACTCCGAGAGTTAAAACTCAGGGGCCCTCAGTCATGGGGCCTCCCACAGTATTGTGACATTTACCTCCAGGTTCTCACAGTAAATATTGGAAAAGAATCCCCTTGGTCTTCTAGCAGGGACAAAGGGGTCGTTTTGAAAAATGCACTATATGTGTGTATATATGTTATATGTATGAGGTCTGTCCTGAAAAAGTCCAGTCATTGTTAAAGAAATGAGAACATTTTGTGCCACATTGATGTAACCTGGCAGCCAAGGAGAGCAGACTGGAATTCACATGTGTGAACAGCGACAGCTTCACTGTACTAGTTAGTGGGGTGGTAGATGCCCTTGAAAGACTATGTGTACTATATGGTTGTCACATTCAAAATGACTGAGCAAGTAGAGCAACAAATCTGCATCAAATTTTGTGTTAAGCTTGAACATTCCTCCACGGAAACTATGCAGATGATTCAGAGGGCCACAGCCATGGACAACTGGCAGCTGGCAGCTTCATCATGACGATATGCCCACTCATGCATCATGTCTCCTGCAGAGTTTTTTGGTGAAACATCAAATTACCCAGGTGACTCAGCACCCCTGCAGCCCAGATTTGGTGCCTGTGATTTCTGGCTCTTCCAAAAACTAAAATCACCTTTGAAAGGGAATGCCATACCGTTGATGAGATTCAGGAAAATACAGTGAGGGAGCTGATGGCAATTGAGAGAACTGTGTGAGGTTCTAACATGCCTACTTTGAAGGGGACTGAGGCATCATTGTCTTATGTACAATGTTTCTTGTATCTCCTTCAATAAATGTCTCTAGTTTTCATATTACATGGCTGGGTACCTCCTGGACAGAACTCATATACATATATATGTATATGTATACCCATTATACACATACACACACAGAAGGTCAGAAACAATGACACTGCAATTGTGATGACCAAAAATAGATTACAGGTCCTGGTCCTAAATATGATTCCCCACTAAATGGGACCTTGGCCTTTTGAAGTAATGACTGACTCCAGGGCTTGGGCAGGGAAGGTTCATGGTGAATATGGAATACCTTGTGGTAACTGAAAGTCAGAATAAATTATGTGATCATGTCACAAAAGACACAGAAGCAGGCATGAGCCAAATCCAGGACAATCTGAGCATCAGTGTATTATAACCCACTGAATAAAGTAAAAATCCATGAGTCTCTATTGATGACAAATATCTAATTAAGTAAATATGGAAGATGCAAAAGCTCTATGAAAATAGAATGCTGACTATTGAATATTAAAATAATGGTAATACATTCAGACTCAAACTTCATGGGTGTTTAAAGATTATGATTGAACTGAGTTTCCATGTTTCTCCTGGGACCAATCACAACCTCAGGTATCGTTCTGCCAACACTCCAGCATGCTCTCTGCTCCAACCACAGCACCAAGACACTTTCATTTTCACCCTCCAACCCTGACCAAGTGATTCGCAGCTAAGCCAAGTGAGTGCCCGTGACTATACAGGTACGAGCACTGATGGCACCTTGGAGTCCCCTCCAGGGCTGGCACACTGAGCAGCGCCTTGGCTCCACCCTCAGAGATCCTGATTTAATTGGCCCTGGGTGGGGTAGAGGAGCCAGCAATTTTAAAAAGCTTTCCAGATGATTCTTTTGTGCAGCCAGGTTGAGAAGTATGGAAAACAGAAATAGCACATATTTCAGGATCGAAAAAAAGCAAGCACAAGAATTCATCAGTATTCAAGATCTCACCTTGCTATATGAAACATTAAATTCTCTATCCCTTTTGGGTGCTTACTTCCCACCAGTGTTCTAGGTGGCTACATCTGCTATGGAAAGGAAGATGGAGGCTTGATCTTCACCCTGGTGAGTCACGTAACCCTTTTATTGCGGGGAGGGCTAAATGCCTTTACGATTAGGTGCTCCTTGAAACATTTTGCAGTGTTTCCACCTACTCCCTTTCAGTGAGGTCAGTGATTGGGAATACCACAGAGACTTCTGGGTCATCCTTGCCTTTACTGGCAATGGCATGGCTGCTTTAAAAAAATTGTGTGAGTGAGGCAAGAAAAGGGAAAGGAAAGATGGTAACTAGATGCATTGTCACCCTCCTGCTTGTAGGCATATTGGTTTGGCTTGTTTATTGCTGATTTCCAGGTCAAAATGTTCTCTTTACTTTTTTCACTCAGAGCACTGAAGGCAGGGAAGCATCAGATGGTGTTTTTAATGGGACAACTTTGATGATGTGATTTTTAAAAATTACTCAGTCAATAAGGACTCACTTGAGCTTGTAGAGAATGGTATTTGATTGGGAAACATAAACAAGTGTAGCATTGATGTCATAGGACTGCAATGGAAAAACAATTTTATGGATTTTCAGATCCAGTGTCTCTTCGACCCACACACAATTAAATTAAAAATGTTTAAAGTTAGTCTTTGTTAACTGTCACCAGGAAACTTGCTATGAACTCCCATCGGGTTGATTTCATTGCTAGAGGAAAAAAGGAAGACAGTAATGTAAATAGTGAAAAGTGATGCTTGCTTTTTGCATCTGTCTAGTCAGTTGTTGAAGTCCCATTCACTACCAGTAGCTAGCAGTTAACTTCTTTCTAAATGTCTATCTTCATCCATCTGTCTTCAGAACTTTTTTTAAAACTACATTTAAAAAAAGATTTTATTTATTTATTTTTAGAGAAAGGAGAAGGGAGGGTGAAAGTATGGGGGAGAAACATCAAATGTATTTTTGATGTATGTTCCACCTCTCACGCACCTCCTACTGGTCCACAATCCAGGCACATGCCCTGACTGGGAATTGAACTAGCGACCCTTTGGTTTTATTCACAGGCCAGCACTCAATCCACTGAGCCAAATTACCCAGGGCTGTCTTTAGAACTTTTGAAGGGAGATCTATGGGGTGAGCAGAAGTGGAAGGGACTGTCATCTCAAATTGCATAGATCTATTTAGTTCTAAAATATGGCCTATCATTTAAAAAGAGGCACAAGGTTTGAGGATCTGTCTTGTATTCTGGAAGTTACTTTTTCAGTTTGTAGATTATCTTGTGAGTTTCTCTACATTTTCCCAGTCTGTATACTTTCCATTTCTTCTCTCCATCTGGAGTAATTGTCTAGTCCTGCTTTCACACTTCCTTTTTCCCCATAAAATCTCCTCAGACCATTTTAGCTGTAATTGCTCCTTCATTTTCCTAACACTTTTGCAGAACGCACCCCCAAATCTAGAACGAATTCCGTTTTTAGTGCTTGTTGCTAGTTCATGCGCATATATCTTATCTTTCTAACAAAACTTTAAGCTTTGTTAAACTTTAAGCTGCTTAAAGAAAGGAATATTTTAAAACTTCTGATCTCCCCCAGCTTCTAGTGCGGCATTGCACATATTCTAGGTGAAGACTTTAGTTAACAGTAAACTAACCTTGAGCTACAGAATTTTGCATAATAAATTATTCTGGTTTGAATATGGTGTTTCCTGTTGGGACTGTGACTAATAGAAAATGATATCATATTTTCTAGGTGTAAAATGGGAAACAGGAATTTTTAAAATACTATGATTTTTTCTTTTGTGAAGCCAAGAATCTTTCTGTAAAGTGGAGAGTCATCTTCTAATTTATCATTTATGTACTATCTAGAACTCAAATATTTTTGAGTTTTTATACCATGCCATTTTTACATAGAGCTAATGGAAAATGAAAACAGCAAAACCATGGAGAAGAATTATGCTTTACAAGCAGCAGTTTATTTGATGCCATCTGAACGAAGGTCTGGGTTCGGCGGTACAGTTTATGGGTTGTTCAATCCTCAGTTTCCCTCGGTCACTTCAATCTCAGCCCAGAGCCCGCCCGTCTCTCTTCCTCCCTTGGCTCCCTCTCCTCCTCCTCCAGGACAGAGTTGCAACTTGAGCTCTGGAAGGATATTGTGGATATTAGACATGGGAGCCCCTTTTGGTCTGAATGAGTCATTACAGTTTCCACCCTGGGAGACTTAAAGTCAGCGGTGGTCTAGTTGCTCTCTGTTCTGTGACCTTATTCGGCAGTGCTCTGCATGGTTCTTTAAATGACGCAAGTCCTCGGAAATTTCTTTCCTGAGTCTCTTCCAGTTTATTCAAAACCTCAGAAGAGATCCTGGTTTGTAATGCTGAGTTAACATGTCTGCTTAGCTAAGTACAATGCCTAAAATAATAGAAAGATGGGTACTGTATATGATTCAGCAATTTATTAAAATAAAAGATTACAAATTGTTCCAATGGTTATAAGTACCAGACAATTACCATGCCTCGCTTGCAAAACAGCTGGAATTAGTATGAGGTTTCTGATCTACAGCTTACTGTGACATTAAGATCAGCTCATGGAGAACCATGTGCTAATTTTAACATTGTAATACCTTCTTTGTAGCTTCCCAAGCTTTCTTTACATGTAGGTCTGCTGGTTTAGCACCCATTGTCCTTTGCAGACATCTTATTACTAAGACGATTACTTATTTTCATCTACTACCATACATGTAATGCATGATGGCCAAGAAAATAAACTGTCACAGCCCTGGCCAGGTGGCTCAGTTGGTTGGAGCATTGTCCTGTGCACCAGAAAGTTGTGGGTTTGATCCCCATTCAGGACACATGCCTAAGCTGCGGGTTCGATTCCTGGTCAAGGCATATAGGGAAACAACTGATCAGTGTTTCTCTCTCTCGTCCTCTTTCATTAAAATCAATAAACACATCCTTGGGTGAAGATTAAAAGAGATAAATAAATGAATAAATGAATAAATAAACTGCCAGTGAAGAGGCAAAGCCTGCATATGCCACAAGCAGTCCTCCATGGCGCCCGAGACTGACAAAACCAGCAGCCGGTAAAACGAATGCTTATCTTCATTTTGGGGGTAGGGAAGGAGCCAGGGAGAGATTTAGGCATCAGGTCTCCCATTCTGAGCGTTTACAATATAATCCAGTGACGTTTTCTCACGCTGAGGCTGTCAGAGGCAAGGATACTGGGCGGTGTCTAGAGTTCCACGATAAGATAATTCCCTAGGGTAAGGCAGCCCATTTCCTTCTTTGGACTGCTCAAATTATCGGCATATGATTCTGTTTGGTTTTTATATGTATTGTATTTAAGCTTCTCCTTTGTATGTGTACTTGAAACTTTAGCCTAGTTTGAGAAACTGTGAGGAGATTTGGGTCTGTATTTTATATAACTTCATCTAAATGTAGTCAAAAGCACCCTGAAGGTGGTGGGAAAAGATCTTGAGCCTGGCCAGTGAGGTTCAGTTGTTGGGAGCGTCAGTTCTGTAAACTGAAATGTCATGGGTTTGATTCCCTGCCAGGGCACATTCCCAGGTTGCAGGTTCAATCCCCAGGGCATAAGAGAAGGCAACCAATCAGTGTTTCTCATGCTGATGTTTTTCTCTTTTTCTCTCTCCCTTCCTCTCGCTCTAAGAGCAATGAAAAAGTGTTGTTGGGTGAGGATTAAAAAAGAAGATTCTGAGTAAGCTTTGATAGCTTTGAAATGTGGAGGGATTGTATATTTTATTAATGTTTATAAATAGTACATTTTAGTATGTAACAAACTTTATTTTCTTGTCCACACCCCACCTCAATTTACAAGTGATTTTACATCACTCAGTTTATATCCCAAATAGGTAAAAATTTCGTGGAAAATCATAAACAGAAAACCAGGTTCAAGGGACAGAGAATACAAATATGTCACCCACACAGGGCAACACTGCTGTTTGGATGGGGCCTCGAGTCTGACTCTTGGTAAAAAAAATGAATGTAACCGATGAAGCACTCATAATTAGAGAGGAAAAAGTAAGACCGTCTTCAGTGGAGGCAAGTGGAAGCTTTATTTAGCATTGAGATGAAAAGAGAGTCACTGGAGGACTCTCTGTTGTGAACTCTGAGTCATGTGATAGACAATGTCCTCAACGACAATTTTATAGTAAACGAGGAAATACATATTTTCTATGGTTGTTTCTCAAAGCAAAGTTGATGAAAGTTAGCCCCTTGATGTTAGCACTCGGTTAAGTTGATTCTTGAAGCAGGTAGACTTTACCAAGCGCTTACTTATATGATCTTTTGGAGGTCTTAATTGATTCAAAAAATAGTACTTATGGCTTCTTAAATTAGTTTTCCTTACTTTTTCTAAGAACCTTTGTGGTCCACTCATGAGTGGCTGGTGGGCATTTGCTCTGAAATTCAGTTGACTAGGGCTTTAATGACATAATAGTTATTGATTCTATCTGGTTATAAATAAATACACACCCACTGTATAAAGTGTATAAAACATAGAGAAATAAAAGAAGGAAATATCACACCTAAGCTCATTGCCTAGAAATTTCCACTGTTAACACTTTTGTGTATTTTTTCCTCACATTTTTAATGTATGCATATACAGAGACACACACAAACACGCAGCGCCTACGTCTTGCTATTTAAGACTCATTAGTGTACTCTAGGAAAGACAAGGTCTTTGCCATCATGAAAATTATAGTCTAGTAGCAGGAAAAAATAGAACAAAAATAATCACATAGATTAGGGCACTATTACAAATTGCTGTAAGTGCCACAAAGAAAAAGACACATGTCTATGCTTTCATGTACAAAGTAACAAAAGAAAACTGGGTTGAACTGGTGTGACAGGAATGTCTTCCTTGGGGAATTGAGACTGAAGCTGTAACATAGGTGACCGCTGAAGGGTAGAGTGTCATTTAAAAAAGATGGCATCGTCCTGGCAGTGTGGCTCAGTTGGCTGGCCATCACCCTGCAAACAGAAAGGCTGTGGGCTCAGTTCCCAGTCAGGGCACATGCCTGGGTTGTGGGTTTGGTCCTCAATTAGTGTGTGTGCAAGAGGCAACCGATCGATGTTCCTCTCTCACATTGATGTTTCTCTCTCTTTCTCTCTTCCTCCCTCCCTTCCCCTCTCTCTCATATCAATAAAAGAAAAAAAAATATTTAAAGATGGCACCAGTTTATAATATCAATGGCTTAAGGAAGGATGCCTCTTTTTCCACACTTTTGATGAATACTTTGCATTATTAAATTGTTTGAACTTTTCCAAATGAAAATATATATATTCCTGTTACATTGCCCTGAAATTCTTAGTGAGATTAGACATCTGTTCCAATATTTATTAGCCATTAAATATTTTTTTTTCTGTGACAATCCATGAAGTGCAAAAGCATTTTTTTTCTGGAGAGAACGTCTGTTCTCAACATGAATATCTGTTCTCAAACTGACCCTCGAACAGTTCAGCATCACCAATTTGGACTTGTTCAGAACAGGAAGTTTAATTTTCCACATGTCAGCCTTACAGATATTTAATCACTGCTATCTCTGTCCCGTTAAGCCATCTTTCCGCAGATTCTGTATCCTCAGTGCACTAACCCTTATGATATCTCTCTTTGCAAGGGCGGTAGGGATCACACTGCTTCAGTCTGGGATCAGCAGTGCAAACCGGGTCAGGTCTAACATAGTTCGTGTTCCTCTCTTCTCCTTTATATACATCCAGAGTCTTCCTGCTTCTAACACTTGCCTCCTCCCAAAACAAGGAAGATCTGGTGTGGTTACGCTGTAACCAGAGTCAATTCCCTTCAATCTGCTAATGTGTGTGTATTAATCTTGTCCAATACTTCTTTCTATTCACATACTACAAAGTCAGTGTATGTGTCAGGTGGGATGTGGGGGAAATAAAGGTTCACTTTTCTGTAACAATCAACATTTCAGGCTGGCTCTTTGTTATAAGGGAGTATGGTTTAAGACGTCATTGAAAGCCATTCCTGGAACTGTCACTAGGGGGAGTGTGAGTCAAATTTTTCTTGAAAAATGCCAGAAAGGGGATTGGAATGCGGGGACACAGAAAACACTAAACATTTAGAAAGGAATTTGTGGGGCTGTGTCCTGCCTCTTACACTGAGCGTAGGCCTGGATCTGCTGGAAGCATAACACTTGGTGCGGGACTCACCTGCAGATGAGGGATTCCCCTGCTGCCAGGGCTGACAGTGGAGGCCAGGAGGTGGAGGGAAGAACAGCATTCCCTACCCTTCCCGGGACAAAAGACATATAAGATTGGTGGGCTTCCTGAATATGCTTTCAGAAGTAGGTGCATGCCTCTGTGATCTTGCTTTGATATGTGCATACATTATCTGCCTTTGCATATCTTTTTGTCTGTGTCATGTGGCAGCTAATGTTTAAGGAAGGGAAACACTCCAAAACATGAGTCCAGGCACTATAACATCAGATGGTAAAAAAGTTTGTGAGTCCAGCTTGGTACAAAACACTATTTTAAGGACAATAAAGGCTAGTTAAAAAAGAAAAGAAAGATATAATTCCTGGATTTGCAGTTTTACATCTTGTTTGGCAATTTGCAATATTTTCATTTCTCATTTCCATTCTTGCCTTACTTTATCAATATCTCCTTAATCCTATTATTTTCATCTGTCTTTAAGACCTTAAGTCTGGTCCCCAGTCCAAAAGAAACTTTTCTTGATCTGACATTGCTCCCCAGCCCCACCCCAAACCATGCCCCTCACTCTCAGCCTGCACAAACAGACTTCTTAGGAGGGGTCTCACGTCCAGCGCTTCCTAATCAACCCGGTTCTCAACCGTGCTTTGGGTTCTGCCCACATCAGTCCATGACACTCTTTGAGCAAAGGTCACAAAAGATGGCGTCCACTGGAAAGGATCCCTCCTTCCCCACCTCCAACCACCCGCTCCCTTCCATAGAGACAGTCATGTGAGAAATCTTTACTCCAGACATATTTTGTACACACTATACAGTAAAATATATTAATTTGTCGTTCTCTTTTACATCAAGATACCATGCGTGATGTATGCACTCTTTTGTACTTACTTTTAAAACATATGCAATGTATTTTGGTAATCTTTCCATAAAAGAAGTTACTTTTTTCCTTAAAGTGCAAGATGTTCCATCATATCGAGCTAATAAAGTGTATTTAGCTAGCCTGCTTTTAATGGACATTTAATAGTTTTTGATATTTTGCTAGTACAAATAATGCTGCAGTGACTGAAGTGGTATGTACATTACTTTATACTAGTGTGAGAGTAATTGCAGGAGCATTGGAATCGCTGGGTCAAAGATATGTGTGTTTATAAAATGTGGCAAATGCCTGTTTCTCCACCCTACTCAAACTTTTGTTTTTGCTAATCGATAGGTGAAAAGCAGCACCTCTGCATCATCTTTTCTTATGTTTAAGACCATTTGGGATTATTTCTTAAATATGAATCAGACCATGTAACACTTTCTTGATATTTTTGAATTTCTGAGAGCTTCTCATCACCTTTTTTTAAGGATTTTATTTATTTATTTTTAGAGAGAGGGGAAGGAAGGGAGAAAGAGAGGGAGAAAAACATCATTGTGTAGTTGCCTGATGCATGCCCCTCGACCCAGGCATGAGCCCTGACTGGGAATCGAACTGGTGACACTTTGCTTCCCAGTCCAGTGCTCAATCCCCCGAGCCCCACCAGCCAGGGCTCTCCATCATCCTTTTCATACCACTCATACCACTGGGATAGCCTTTTCCCTTCCTCTAGCCTCTTTGGTTGCTGCACCCCTTTCCTACACTCAGCACTCCAGGCTCACTGAGCTTCTTTCTGTCGGGAACATTAGGCTTTCTAGTGCTTTTGTCTGCAGCGTTCTTCTTCACCCCTGACCTGATGTATGTAACAACTATGATCCCTCAGGACTCAGCTTCTCAGGGAAGTCCTCCACACCGTCCACTTCCACCTGGCTTCGAAACATGGCTTAGTGCTGTTATGTCCTTGTGATTTTTATATCTCTAGCGTGATTCTTGACAGGATGTTGGCTCTTAGTAAATATTTGTTGAATGGCTGAAGGGCTCAATATCACTGCAACTAAATAGCCTTTGTAATTTATATATATATCTATATATTTATATATGTATATATAAATTTATATATACGTGTATATATATTTTTCTGACTTCTAAGCAGGATTTCAGCTGCCAAATGAAAATTTCCAGATACACTTATCCCTATTCTATTGCTACCCATGGATTTTCTCTCTTTTTTCCCTCTGAATTAAAAACAGCCAGAGAAATAAATGCCTCTCAGCGTCCATAAGATTCAAAGTTATTTTGCTTAGAGATGTGATGGTTCAAGGGAAGTATGCTCTTTGTGGTGGCTTTCATTAAAGAAAAAAAATCAAAATTTTGAGACACTACATACTTCTAACTTTTTTTAGTGGGAATGGAAAATAGTTGGCGTGTTCATTTAGGAGTCGTTAATGTTGATTGGCTTGACCTGCACATGAGGGCTCAGTGCCTGATTCTCTTCAGTATAGACTTCTTTTCTTGTTCCAGTTTGGCTCCAGGCAAAACTGACTTCCACATCATGCTTTAGGGAGTGTCTGTGCTGGCACAGAGAAGGCTATGGTCCTAGGCCTCAGTGAGCCTGGTTACTGGTCCTGGCTCAGCCAAGAATTAGCCATAGGACTGGAAAGTTCTCTCATCAGCAAAGCATGAGGTTCAGATTAACTAGTTGTTAAGCTCCCCATTAGTACTGACATTGTTTAATTTTAAATAGTTTTCTATTAGGATTTACTAAAATATTTAACATCCTATAGGAGAAAAATAATTTTCTAGGAATTCAGTTTTTCATTCATTCATTTCCCAAATGGTTCCACACATATTCTTGGGCAAAACGATTTCACATTAAATAGTAAAGCAAAAATTTACCGGCTAACAACAGTGGTCTTTTTATGTAGTTACACCATTACCTTGCAAATCCCATGTATATGTCTCTTTGACACGCTGAGAGGCATCTTCCCTGAGTCCATGAAGACGCTGAGTCCATGTGAAACATTCCAGGCCTCCACTGCTTTTCCAGGCAGAACGTGGGCCTGAGATTCTTCAGCATTGCTGCCCTGTTTTTAAACACCTGGGAATGCTTTTCCACAAGTGTCTTTCTCCCCCCTGAGCTTAAACCTGAGAAGGCAACAGGCAATGGCTGCCTCTTGGAGCTGGGGAAGCACGGTGGCCACCATCTCTCCTGTGCCTCCATAGTTTAGCTTCTCCATACTCTTTGCAATCGCCAACATCCTTACTACTCCCGAGGCTGAGGACTAAAGGCCTAAGACGAGGCAGTTAAAACAAGCTAAGAAAAATTTAAATTGGGCCTGCATATGTTATAGAATTTTTTTGTTTGAACACCTTCCATGAGCCAGGTTGTACCTCATGCACTAGAAGGCATGGATTCCAATTGTGGACATGGTTTGAGCATGCTTTTCAAGAGGACTCTCAGAGCCTGTGTAGGTCAATGGCTGTGGTATAGACCAAGGAGTTTTAAGTGGGGCAAGTTTTACTTACAATCACTTGCCAGTTGTATTGAATTTCAGTTTTGGCTAGCTAGGACACTTACTGTAAATTCATTCAATAAACGTCTTTAAAGTGTTTTTATAAAAACATCTATTCATGCCAGGCACTGTGCTAAGGCACAACAGGGTAAACTAAGGTCTATGAAATGTGTCTATTGCTCTCAACCACTTATATTCACATATGTAAGTACTCAAATAATCATAATGAGAAACGGAGTGATGAACATCAAAACAAAAATAAAAAATTAACATTCAATTAAGGAAATACTACTTGCAGCAGCTGAGTGAAAAGGCGAGGTAGAGGGGGTCACCTAGTGCTGCGGTCGAGAAAGATGGGGAGGACTCGGGTTACGGAAATGGAGACCGGAGTTATCCAGTCCACAAACACGCCCCAGTAAAGACTGCCAGGGCCAAAATCAAGAATGGGAAGAGATTTTGGCTAAAGCTGAGGGCACACGAAGATAGGGGTAAGAGATCTACAGGGAATACAATGGTGCCAGGTCAGGGATGTTCTTAATCAACAGTAGAATGCCAATTTATTAACAAGGGTAAAGTTCTGCCCAGAAATTCAGAAAGCGCGGAAGAGTGTAATAGTACTTTAGATTTTATTTTATCAAATTGATCAAGTCTAAAAGTATTCTGATCCTTGAAAAAATTACCTTGTTTTTCTGGAACATTCACATATATGGAACCACTGAAAAACACTGACTATACATTGGGTTTTACTGTTGTACTATTTCTGAATCATGCTGGCTTATTTTCCTAGCGCCTTCCCCCAAAATTCACATATGTGGTATTGACCATCCCCTTGGGACTCTAAACAAGAGAGTGCTCTAAGTGGGTAGTGGCATCTTGACCCATGCTGCGGGCAGAGGCCAGGAGAGGCGAGGCATAATTGCGGTGGTCTGGGAGACACAGGCTGTCTCTTGTGGAAGGGCCATGGCTATCACTTAGAAATGGCATCTGTCCAGAGGAACAAGAATGTCATAGCTCAGAGTTGTAGATTGGTCCAAAGCCATTTGGGAGTATGAAGGGTTACTCTAATCTATGCCATGCGTGCTGTGTTTCCAATGGAGATTTTGTTCCTTTTGGCTTCCTGGGGTTGGTAGTGTTTGCTATAACCCTCTGTGATTTGCTTCTCCACAGATTTAGCCCCAATAGAATGCTATCATTGAAGGCCTTTTCCCTGAACTTGCCATTCTGTTTTAACAGAGTTACACTGAGAGAGTCTTCTGGTTTTAAATTTATGTTTACCAAATATTTTTTATTAGTCAGCATTGAGGAGTTAAGAGTTAAAATCTAATGAAAGGTAGTATAAAAGCAAATATCCATATCCACACACACACACACACACACACACACACACACACACAGTGTACATGTATATATGTATATGTGCTTGTACATTTACATGTATGTATGTATATACATGTATAAAATTTTCACATGTATGAATAAAATCAAACTCAAGGGGACAGAGCCTTTTATTCTATAATTGGAATCTTGGTCTCCAATAAGAAACTGTCTTCCTATGACTTACAGATATGAAATCAGAATCTTTATGTTTTAGTGGGAAGTAGACCAGAATTCCAAGAAAATTTTCTTGGATCCTGAGCCTTGCTCATAGGCGATAGGTCAGAAGCCTATTAGACCCCACAGGAGAATGGGCGCCTCTCCCAACCCCTCAGGGCTGGACCAGTTGCAGAGAGTATCTCTCAGCCCATGTAGATGGAAGCAGTGAACATCAGTCCAGAGAAACATGTAGATGCTATTTCAGGGCATCTCATTCCAAGAATGTGTTTTCTTTTTGTATGTGGTTTCTTTTAAATGTGCAATACTTTACTGCCCAGGTTTGCGAGGAAAAAAAAATAAAGAAGGATACATGTAATTAAAATAAAACCAGGCCCATAGAAGGCTGTTTATAGAATAGTGAGATGTTTTCACACACAAAAAAATCAGAAAGTCTCAGCGTCCCCAAAGGAGAAGCCATTTATTTTTCTTCTACATAATTCGTGCTATGCCAAAGCTATGTGAAGCCTGGCATGGGGCCCCCAGAGTCCGGCTACACTGTCCGTGCTCAGACATAAGGGGAGTGTTCTGCCAGGCTCACCGCTTAGGGGTCGCTTTAATTCTCTCCTTGCACTTTGGTGAAGGAAATCGTTCTCAGCTAAGGTTGCTGACAGACTGAACTGAGATCCTGAGAGGTTACTTTTCAGTAGTATGAAGCAGAGTCCATTGGTTAGAAGTGTGGATCATCCTTAACAAACCAGACAAAAACTAGCCCCCACTGTCTGCACCCCCATCCCACCCACTAACACTTGGATGAATTTAATCCTGAGGTGCCGATAAGGCACGAGAAAGAATTGGAAAGGTTAAAATAACCAGTTGCAACAGGAAGTCAAAGATAGCACAGTTTATAATTGCAGCATCAGAGGGTCAGTGCATTTTTCCCTAAGTGCTTTTAAAATTCAAGAGGCCTAGCCAGTTTAAGTGGAGATTATTTTTGCAGGGACTTGGGAAGGCCACCCAGGCTTATTTGGTATTTTCTAGTTATTTCTGAGGTGTCTGGATAATCCCTTCCTCCTCTCGGATAATTCCGGATAATTCTCTTCCTCCTCTCACTTCTGACTTCACAGCCCACATTGTGCATAACTTCACTCCTACTTCTTCTCTCAAGAGTAAATCATTACTTCCTCTCAAGAATGACATGGTTGCCAGACCTCAGGGACCACTGCCGGGTTATGTGGAGCCCTTTCTCTGCATGCGAGCTGCCCCTAGGGCTCACCTGTCCTCCTCATCTCCAGTGTGCAGCCCAGAGCTGGACTCATCACACTGGAGCAAACTCCCGTGAAGCTCTGATCATAGGGGACATTTGGAAACACTCAAAACGTTCCATGTTAACCCCCACATGTTCCCGCCATAAGAATGTTTTCCCTTAAACTTTGAGAGATGAGTCAGAGATAGCAAAAGTAAGAGCTGGAAAAAGTGATTCTCCCAGGAGACCTGGCAGTGAAAGTCTGCCTTCAAAGCAAGTTCTTCATGGAAAATGTCTTTTCTCAAGAGTACCAAATCTACTAATTATGCAAGCAAACTTTGCATTGGCCATTGCTACCCAAATGTGTTAGTGTCTGTCAGCCTGCCAATGTGTGACTTTTGGAAATACCATTTGCTCAGTCTGTTTTTCTCGTAGGGCTTATTGACACACACACTGCAGCAACTCTGTGGCCTTCTCAGCTACAGCATGTTAAATATCAGTTAAACTTAGTGTTCTGCTTTGACCGCATTCCTGGGAGTCTGGCTCTGCGTTGCTGAAGGAGAATGCAAACTTGGCCCGCTGTCACCTTCCTCTGTCACAGACGCCGTCACCCTCTCAGATCCTTCTACCCAAACCAAGTTCAGAGCTTTACACAGAGCAGGGTAGTTGAGTGGGCATGCGGCAAGGGCACGGACATTTCCACACGTATGCGCGGTTTGGGGTGAGGCACATAGCAGCACATCAGAAGTTTCTCAACAGTCTTTGAACTGTGGAAGATGAAGTTGTGTTCGGGTTTTCCATTTAGCATATCTTTGGCCTTCCTATTCTTTAAACTTTGATGACTCGGGTGACATATACAGTTATTTTCCACTCACAAAGCACTTGAATGGGTGGCAACTTTTATAGCATGAGGGCAGGTATTGTTTTAGGAAGTGTAACTCCTTAGAGCATTTGTGTGGCGCTTGATTTTACTCTGGGGAACACGTAGGTTCCTTTCATTTTCTTAAACAGGTGATTAATTAATAAAAGAACCCAGATATTTCATCTTTTATTCTCTAAAACTAGACTTTTCAAATAAGTGGTGGTTGGAAAGGAAAAAGATGATAGAGTGGTAGGTCTTGTCTTCTAGGCATCTCAAACTCAACGGCGGTCCAAACTAGACCTCCCACCCAGGAATCTGTTTTTCCTTCTGTGGTCCTTCGCTGTGGCCAGCTCTACAACAGGTCTGAACGGGTCGAGATGTCTCACTGCTCACCCGCATCCCGCCACTTCCACTTCCCAAGCCCCTCTGCCCCATCTCCTCTGCCATGGCGTTCATTCGGTTCCATCCCAGCTCTTTCTCTGCCTGTCTCCTCACTTCTCCACCAGCTCATATTTCCCCTCCACTCTTCGGCTGGAAGCATCTCCCTGAAATGCCAGTTGTCACCAAACCACTCGAAATCTTTCAATGCCTTTTTACTACCAATAAAAAAGGCTTTGTTTACTAGGCTGACCCAGAAAGCCCTTTGTGAGCTAACCATTTCCTTCTTCTGTTTCAACTTCACTATTGTCCCTCCTAGCACTTTGTTTCAGAAATGGTCAACCAATTGTAATTTCCCAAATGTTTCATTTTGTTTCTTACTTCCATGCCTTTGAACATTGGAACGAAAGGTTTCTCCATTTCTGTGTTGAGTAAACTCCTACTTATCCTTCAAAACCCTGCTCAGGCATCATTGCCTCTTTAAACCTTTTTAAAAAAATCTTGTATTATTGTATTTATTATTCTATACTACCAATAAATGTTGGCTCATTTATGTATGACTTTCTTTAAATTTGAAAATTGTCTGGCAAGGTTTATTAGTTATTAATGTGTTGAATTGAATATAGTGAAGAATTTGATATTGCAGAAAAAGTAGTTGAGAATTTAACCCTAAATCATTTTGTCTAGGTGGTATTATTAGATTTGGAAGCCAAACCTGTAGTCTCAAGTTTAGAAATATATTACATCTTAATCATACCAAGCAGTATACTGTGTATATATAAGTGAGTTTACAGAAATAATTGTTAACAGCTGCTTACAAAGTACCCATAATTTCATTGGTAATACAAAGCTAATACTTTATATGTAATAATATGCTAACTTCTTAATGACTGCTTTTATTTTTCATGAACTTCAAACAATCTTTATAGACATTTGGCTTATTAACCTACCTCCACTCACAATGCCTATTATTATTGTTTCATTTATTTATTTTTAAATGTATATTTGTTATTATGTTTTTTTCATTACCATTTAGTCCCTATAACCCCTTCCCCCACCAATCACCACCCTGTTGTCCACATCTGTGAGTTCTATTGTTTTAGTTCATTGCTTATAGTTCCAGTCTTTTAATCAGTTACCTTGGCTTTTCTTACTTTTCATCTTTTAAAGTTGAATGTTTCTATGCCTGTATTTTGTTAAAATATTTCCTCGCTCTCAACCTATGGCTATACTTCAGAGTCTCAATTTTAGCTGGATGGGCTTGTTAAAACATCATCTAATTTTTTGTTTGTTTCTTAATAACAGAGCAAACTGAGAGGCAAAAAAGTGTATTGTGGGAGATTACACAACCAGTTGGTGCCTGAGCCAGGCCACCTGGTCTTCGGACTTGCTTCTCAGCCTGGTGCCCTTGGTGCTGCCCAGATAGTCTCCTTCTATTGGTCTATCTTCACTGATCTCTTCCTCCCTCCAAACTTTTTTCAGATAAATCAGGTAGATAGGTAACATAACTACCTAGATACCTTAACTACATACTAACTACCTTGACTAGATAATGTGACTAGTCTGCCTGTTTGCTCTATGCTCCTGGGTATAATGGGGAAAAAGTTGGTCCTTATTGACTTTTCTGTTTCTTATTCTAGATTTCATTTGTCACATTTCTTCTATAAGAGTTGAAATGCCGCTTCTGTTTTCAAATTCCTTTGACTTGGATAAGGTTTTCTCTTTCCCTTGTTTGATTGTGTGGTTTTTCTATATTCTTAGTGGGTATATTTTATGTTTATTTAAACCATCTATTTTTTATTTGTGTGGTTAAAATATGTGATGCCTCTCATTTTTCTTTCCTCCACATTTTCTTGAATAGAAAACAATCCTAAATTTTGGTTAGCACATTCCATTTCTTTATAAGATACTGTGAGTTTCTTTGTCTGGCCATTAATATTCTTTACTTAAAAGAACTCCTTCCATAGAATTCTTAAATATCCAAGCTAATTTCCAATGCTTCCAACCCTTTCAAACATCCTCCCTCTGTGTTAAGCCTGTGTGTGAAGACATCCAAGGGTAGGAAATTCAGTATTTCCATGAAATTACAACTGCCTCTGGGCGTGGTACCTTTCAGAATCTTCTTTTCATCCCCTGGAATCAGTCTCTCTCAGTAATACAATTCTGACTTCAGAGCCATAAAAAACAACTCTGGTTCTACTTCCAGCCAGCTGATCACGTATTTGAAAGGCGCTTTCATTTCCCCCTGTGCCTGCGTTCCTCAGGCTAAACATTCCCATTTCCTCTAAACCTCAGTCCAATAGTTTGGTTTTGCATTCTCTTATCATCCTGATTGTGTATTAGAGGACCAGAACCCATTACAACTCGCCAGGTATCCAATGGCTGGAGGGGCAGAGTTCCCTGCTTTGTTCCTGATCTGCACAGCCATGCTTTTCATTTCGGGCACATTACCATCAATTCACACTGAGTTGTTTGTTATGGGTTGACTTGTGTCCTCCCCAGAATATGTTGAAGTCCCCCAGTAGCTCAGAATGTGGCCTAGTTTGGGAGCAGGGTTTTTATAGAGGTAACTAGGTAAGATGAGGTCATGAGGGCGGACCCTTGTCCAGTAGTCTGGTGTCCTTATGAAAAGGGGAAATTAGGACAGAGAGACAGACATGCACAGAGGGAAGATGATATGAAGACACAGGGAGAAGATGGCCATGTGACTGAAGTGATGCATCTACAAGACAAGGAACACCAAGGAATTTTGACAAATACCGGAAGACAGAAAAGGCAAGGAAGGATTTTCCCTTGGAGCCATCAGAGAGATCACAGCCCTGCTGACACCTTGGCTTCCAGAACTTTGAGGCAACAAATTTTTGTTGTCTTAAGTCACCCAGTTTTTGATACTTTGTTATTACCCAGTTGTTGGTACTTTGTTATAGTCCTAGGAAGTTAATACACTGTCCAATCACCAAAGTGTACTGTTTTTTATTCCCCCTTCTGTAATCTTTCTTTCCCTTCTATTGTAATAATGTTTGGTCTTCCAATCCATGTGAAAAGCTCTTTATTTCTTTTAAGTTTCATTTTTGTTTGACTTGGCTCATTATTTAAGCCACTTGAGATCTTCTATGTCCTGTTTCCCTCATTTGGGGGTTTGCTATCTCTCCTGGTTTAGGCACTCTCAGAGTTGCCTAAGGATACTTTTATTCGGTGGAAGCTATGAATGAGATTTGATAGATGCTCCTGGAATTCCCTTTAGGTTGACACTGCCTTTTTTTTTAACCTCTGTTATTCAACTCATTTTAAAACCAGCTACTTCCTTGACCCAGATTATAATTCCCTGTTTTGAATGCAAGACAAAATATTATAAAAGAATTGTCTAACATCTTGCTTCAATCATGATATGCCAAGCTCATATCATTCTTTCTTGCAAATTTAGTAACTCTACCAACCATTAGTTTGATTAGGGGTAATTTTATTCCTTATCATCTCTACTTTCTTTTCATGTATAACAAACCACGGTTTTAGTAAGTCAGTGAAAGTTGTTGCCCAAAACACATATTGAGTCTTTTGGTTTATGCTTTGTGGAGTCTCTCTCTCTCTCTCACTGTCTCTCTTTTTGAAATGTGAGCCACACTGGGTTTTCTTCTGTTTCACCGGGCTCCTCGAAGATTCAGTTCAGAGGCTCATTTGCATTCCCCAGCTGCCTCCTCTCCAAATATTCATATGCATTTTGTCTAGACCATGAGACTTAAGTTCTTTCATGATTACAGTTATACTTTCTACACTTATCTTGGTGTTGGCTCCTTCTTATCTGACCTTTTCAGATTGAAGAGTGTTCTTGACAGAGAAGGTGAAAGCCCAAGTTTAAACTAATGGCCTATGAATATATGAACATATGCCAATAATTACATCTTAAAGTTTTTCCTCTGTGAAATAATAAAAGTATTTAAATTCACATTTTGTTTCGTAGATTGGTAGCTGCCATTATCACATATATGTTCTTGCTTAAATTTTTACTTGACACAGGACCAGTCGCTGAGTAGAATATTTTCTTTAAGCATCCTTTTCTTAAGGTTGATTATAATTTATCTTGCTAAGTAATAAAGATTTGTGTCTACTTGATAAAAATTCCAGAATGTTCTGGAATGGTCTACTACATTTTGACTACATAATTTTAGTAGTACACAGAAAATAGGCCAATACCAAATCGTAAGTTCTATCAATTGTTGTATGCATTGTTTATAAGACTGTGTACCTCTAGAGAAAATAAGTTCCTTATATAATTGGCAACATACCCAGAGCTTAGCTGTATAAGGAGTATCACATAAAATTTGAGTTGACTTAGGAAATCAAGTTTAAAATAGGTGCCCTGTCAATGGTAAGGCACTTGTAAGAGGTACTGGACTAGGAATACAGATTGTCCTTGTCATATTTTAGGTATTATTGACCAGGCCTGCCTGTTTCCTAAAGTAGGACATGTCAGCCAGAGATAAAAACCTGACACCAGGCTCTCTACATGGCATGACAACCTGAGTGGCTGCAAAGTGGCAGCCTGCCAAGCAAGGAACAGCACAGAAGATGGGTGGGAAGTGGCAGTCCTCAGACACTCTTTGGGCAAATGGTTGGTTTTGGTGCCAGGGAACCTAGAGCAGGTCATGCTTCAGTTCAATTCAGTTAATACTCATTAGGTAGATGTTATGTGTCAGCCATTGTGCTAAGTGTTGGCAATCCAGGTAGGGTATATATAACACAAACACTTGGCTGGGGTTTAAGGTCAGATCTTTACTCTCTGAGAAGCAACCTTGAAAAGATAAAGGTAGGACCACAGATGTTCAGGGGAGCTATAGGATCCCAAGAAGGTATCACAATAAATATTAAAGTGATCACATGAAGAGACCACAGGATGGGGATCTTAAGGGCAGAACAGTATTATCTGAATGAGGTCTCTGTTAGGTGTGTAGTGATGTGACTTAATGGCTGACTCTTAAATGAGTAGATGTTTAGGAGTCAGCCTTTTGTTAGTGTATCCCAAATTCAATTGGAGTGTTGGGAAGAGCGACCACATTTAAAGATATATGAACCCCTATGATCATTGCAGCATTATTCGCGGTGAGTGCCGGGACACAGAGACAACCAAAGTGTCCTTCAATAGAGGATTGGAGAAAGAAGATGTGGTACATATATACTATGGAATACTACACAGCCATAAAAAATGAAATAGTACCATTTGTGACCATATGGATGGACCTTGAGAATATTACATGAAGTGAAGTAAGTCAGAAAAAGTTAAGAACCATATGATTTTACTCGTATGTGGAGTATAAAACTGAAACTCATAGACACAGACAACAGTACAGTGATTACCACAGGGAAGGAGGTGGGAGGTAATAATGAGGAAAGGGGACCAAATATATGGTGACAGAAGATGATTTGACTTGGATATATTGACTGTAATGCAATATATTCTATATCATATTACATTCTATGTTGTAGAAACATATACTTGAATATATATAATCTTATTAACCAATGTCACCCCAATAACATTAATAAAAAATTAAAGCTTAGAAAGATTAAATACAGTAAATTTCTCCATGTCAAATACATACATACATACATACATACATACATACATACATACATAAGTTTTGCGAGATTAGAAAATGGTATAGTGTGGTGGGAGGGACAGAATAATGAAGACCAGAGTTGTTTCTGTAGTCATTACTCTGGAAACTGGGGTATGATTGAGCCTATTGGTGTTCCTAAGTCACCATTGATTGTTTGGAACATGTTCTTTGCACCTATTGGCATAAAACTGTGCACTACATGGCTTAGAGCTACATATTAGAATTAGATATTCTATACATCCTGCCAGGAAGATTCTAGGTCTAGAGAATGAATCAGAAGAAATAAGATTTGATCCTCAGAAAATTCAGAAATATGTCTACCTTGGGAAACGCAGGCCTCCAATGAAACCCGGAAGACCTTCATTGATGTGCTCGATCCTGTGGTCATAGTTACTCCTATGAATCAGGATCCCCTTTGGCCTGTAAAAGGTTTTGAGTATTAATATAACTTCTGATTCTTTTTCTTTTTCTTTTTTATTGTTACAAACTCAGCTAAAAGGTATTTTAAAAAATCATTCATTGAACTGTCCCTTAATGGAGATGGTCTACCATTTGAATAACTAACACCATTTTCCTCTGAAGAATTATCTAAGAACATATTGGACAGGCAGAAATACATTTTACCCAGTATTTGACATTGGTCTAGTAACTATGAGATATTTCTCAAAGATCTGATGAAATAGATTTATTTTTGAACAAATGATTGGTATTGATAATAAATTGTGTCATTTTTTATCCCTTTTCACTAACAGACTTCTTGATTAATCTGATGTTGCTCTCAGAAACAGACTTTGCATTCTCTTAAGAATGAAAACTTTATGGACATTGGTATGATTTTTCTGTACTTAATATACAATCAACATGCTTTTAACATCTTCACTGAAAGAAAAAGAGAGACTGAAAAACAGTCCACAGCACATTATTTTGTTTCTAAATGTGTACTGAGTGTTTAGACCTTGATAAAAGAGAACACTCTTTCAAATAACATTAATGACAACATAAACATTAGTTCTGAATAAAAGCTCTAACAGTCCTACTATCCTTCCATATTTTCCCCCTACCTTCTCCTTCCTTTCCTTTCTTTTCTTTCTTCTATGCTTCAGCAACTATTAAGTAAGGACCAACTCTGACTAGGTTGACCAGTGTACCTTGCCCTCATGGGGCATAAAAGTAAGTTGGAGAGACAGTTGCTAAACAACTAATTATGAAAATTAATTTATGAGAAATTCTGGCTCTTGCTTATTGGCAACTAGGTTTTTCTCACTGGTAATCAGAATACCTGATATCTTATTCAGTGACCTTTGCTTATGCCTGCCCAACAAATCCCTGAGCTGTTGGAGGAAGTCAGAAATGACATTGATTAAACCTCCTACAATTCACAAAGCCCTCTGCTATCACCTGGGCCCCTCAGGGTTAATAGCTCTGTTTTATGTCTCTTAAATGTATTTCTAAGGCAGATCATTCTAACCTTTTCTACTCTTCTTAATTGTTATACCTCAACTCTGTTCAGTCTCCCACTTTCTGTTTTCATGAGCGGTCAAGGCCAACATAAATCTTTCACTTAAAATTTCTCTGTATCCAACCAAGATTTATGTTCCAAATATCTTATCTATTGATTCTTACATAACAGAATGTGTTCTCTCTTTCCTTAGAATAAGTATTACTTATTTCCTTTCTGAGGACTTGCTCTCTGTATTCCAGGTCCTCTGATCTTCTTTGGGCATTTGTTCCATAAATCGTGTTCTCTCTCGCCTCAATCCCACTCTGACTTTTATCGTCCTCTAATAGTCCTTTATCCGCAACCTACACAGGGGTTCAAATTGCCTCCACACAAAAACAAGAGGCAAAAGCAAACAACAACATCCAAATTGTGCAAAAACTGTGCTTTGAACTTATATTAAGCATATGCTCCAGTGACTAAAAACCTGCTCTGGGAAACATTGAACCGAGAATGCTATGTTCCATCTTTTCAATCAAATATGAATTTCCCAGTAAAAAGAAACAAATGTACTTTTAGAAGGTTGAATAATAGAAAAGCACTTTTCAAAAACCCTTCCGATTGTGTAAGTTAAGATCACTTTAAGGAAATTCTCTGACTCAGCCCATGTCTTTCTCATTTAGTGTCAACTGCAGTGTTTTTACTCACATAAAGCTTATTTCTCTCTAGTCTGTGATCTTTAAAAACTAATTTCTGAGGTCAGAGTTTATCCAGATCAAGGCTGTTGAGATGGGCAGTGGAGAGAGGGCAGTGAGTGCAGGAGGTGGTGTGTCCATAATCTCAGAGGAGTGGTAACTCAGTCACGGGGATGTGGGTGAGTATCAGATGCGGATGATGAGGGAAGAAAAGCAGATATACAGCAACTAAAAAAAGAAAAGAAACTCAATTTATTGATTTAGGAATGTCCAGCTGACCACCAGGACTGAGTTATCATTATTGGACTGTCAAAATACAAGAGTTGGAGATGCATTGGAAAGCCAAGGTAAATAGTTCTTGGCTAATCATTCACTAAAAATGAATGTTTATCATGCTCCCACCTTTAACTGGAACTAAACAGACACAAAAGATCATTTAACTAAAAAGAAGAGAGTTTTGAAGTCATTGTTAGTACTTGCATAGTTTCCAGCTTAAAAGTGAAATGCCCTATGTTATCTTGTTCATCTTAACAGCCTTGATCTGGCCTGTTTCCTCTAAAATTAGTTTTTAGAGAGCAGAGGACTCTCAAATGCCATTCCCTTTCCAAAGTTTGGACCCTTAATGCCCTCTTTAATGTATACTGACTTCTCTCTTTAAATCAGATCTGTCAGTGTGGTCCTTCCCATAACTTTGGGCTTCCTTCCTCCTTTTTGGCTATTACATTGGAAACTCAAACCTCCTCTTTGGGAAATTTACAATTCATAATATTAACTGGGCTCTCCTATTACAAACTCACATCATGGTTCTTCCATTTGTTTAAACTCACTGTTTTCCTAATCAATAATTCAAACCAGCTAATTCAAAACTTTAGTTTTATAAACTCACAACCCAGGGAACCTACTGTTTCATAAATAAAAAAGATAATCTGCACATTCGTAAATGTTATTTTTATTGGGTTATTATTTCTTGACTTGCTAAACTGTGTTTCCTTTTCACTCTAACTGAATATTTCATTTATAGACATTTAAAGCTATTTCCTAAAAGTTTCAGGCAAAGGACTGTATTTCCTGTTCCAGAATATTAGTTAATTTTAATTTTTACTCCAGTTCTATTCTTTTACACACACACACACACCCTTCTGACACCTCTAGCCCTATTGAACTTCACTATATTCTCTCTTTCCTTATCATCATGACTGCAGCTTCTAAGCCAAAAAGCCAGACATGTTGACAGACATGATTTGTCATTTCCTTGTGGGAGATAAATTTTAGATTCAAACTGGAGGAATGTATAGTTCTTTTTATACTTGTATTCATATCCAGTCAGGATGTCTGAAATTTGGCTATGTCTGGAAAACCCAATATACAAAATAATCACATTTGCAGCTTCTTCTTCTTCCTATAATATATAATTTGGCTTTTGATTATATTCTATTTTATGATCTTCTTTTTTCTAAAAACTTGCTCTTTGGAAAGGCAGGGGTCATACTTTATATTCTTTTGCATTTCTTTTAAACATTTTTCTCAGACAATAAATGCATAATGCCAGTCACTGGGTATATCTCCATTATCAAATAAATCATATTTTATGACTTATGTATTAAATATGATGTGAAGTCTTGTTGTTTTCCAGATATTTGTACAAGACTATAAATGGCTCTTTTCTCACACACTTTTAACTTTTACCCTTTTAACTTTAAGCATTTGTATTAGATTTCTCTTGTTTCTGTAACAATTACTACAAACTTAGTGGCATAAAACAACACAAGTTTATTATTTTACAGTTCCATGGGTCAGAGTTCCCACACGGTTCCCACAGACCTAAAATCAAAATTTTGACAGGGACGCATTCATTTTTGGAAGCTCTAGGGGAGAATCTTCTTACTCGCCTTTTCCAGCTTCTAGGGCTCGCCTACTTTCCTTGCCTTGTGGCCCACTTTCTCCCTTTCAAAGCCAGCACTGTTGCATCTCTCCGACCCTCCTTCTTTAATCCCATCTCTTTCTTACTAATTGGAGCTGGGAGTTTCTCCATTTTTAAGAACTCATATGATTAGACCGGCTCACTTGGATAGTCCAGGATGAGCTTCCTGCAGCTTATCTCACATGCAAATTATTCATCCTGCAAAGTCCTTTTCACTATATAAAATAACATATTCACAGATTCTGCCATTTTTCTGTCTACCATGGCATCTTTACATTTACCAAACTCTTAGAAATTTCATTAGAATCAATAGTAATCCTAATAACTTGCCTTTTTCAGCAGTAAATTTGTTAATGGTGTTATCTTCCTCACAACTCTCTGCACATATAAACATCAATAATAATCTCTTTAAGAAGCATATTATCCATTCAGAGTTCAATCTTCAAGTTGGAAATTATCTTAAAAATTTAAATATATGGAGTCTAAATTTGTAGTACAAGCACACAAATTAGCTCTCAACTTTCTCCTCCATCATGCTATAAGAATGTATAAATTCAAACACCTCAGGCAGGCACATGTTCTGCAGTCCCTATGGCAGTCCCCACTATGTCCTACTTCCCATATTCAACCTATTTTACTTCATTTATGCAACTGATTGCTGCCTTGTTCCTAAGACATTAGAGATTAGGACATCTAATTTAGTCAATGCACCAAGAAATGAAATTATCACTTAAACAATACCTTAAGGTTTGTTCACATAACTTCCAAGTAGTTCTAGTCATAGAGATATTATATTATCAAACAGATTATTCTATTATAAACAACTCTTTGAAGATTATTTTTCTACCTATTCATCCTGACTCTATCTGTGACTATACAGATTAGTCTGTTTTTTTGTTTTCGTGGGTGTCTTGAAAAATTACAGGGATCAAACCCCCTAATTCTTGTCTTTTCCATTACAGACATCCCCTACTCAGTTAACTTGTTTCATTTGATGCAGTTTTTAAACATTGTAAGCTTTTCAATCTCCTTATAATGTGGTGCTGAGAAATAGTATTAATACTCCAGATGTAGTCTAATTCTTGTCAGGTACCATAGACCTACTTTCTCGCTCTCTTTTTTGCATACACTACACTTTTACTGATACAATTAAAATCAGCTCTACTTTATGACAGGTTATAAAACACTTATAGCTCATACTGCACATCTATTCAAGTAAAACTTCAAGGTCTTTTTTTTTGTTTGAGATCTTTTGTTACATGTGTATCTGATACTCTAGTTCCCTTCAAGTTTTGGTCCAGTCATCAGGCAAATATTTGTTGAGCACTGGCTGCATGCATGACAGCATGCACAGTGCTACAGGGTATAAAGAAGAACATAATGCAATGGAGGAACTCATGGTTTCATGAAGGAGAGAGAGACTGACACATATTTTTTGGTCCAGAATGAGAAATGCAGCAGGAGAAGTATCTACAGGGTAGACTTCTACCCAATTAAAAAGGAGCAAGTGGTTACCAACACACTAAGGACTTGAAGTAGAAATGGTCAGTTATTGAATAGATTTGGAGGTGATTAGAAGTCTGGGGTGACATTAAAGACTGGGAGTATAGTAGACTTATTATTTTGCATCCATTTATTCATTGTTTCTTTTTTTTTGCTCTGGGGGTGTGAACTTATCCCACTTGGATGCAGTCAGGTTAGAATTGCCAATCACCGTGTTCTATTCTTGTCTTTCCAACCCATGGGCTTGGCATGTGTCCCAGCCAGGCCAAGATGATGCTCACTCTCTGGAATTTCAGTCTTGACCAAGCTGCTGAAACAATTGGCAGCCAATTCATGCAAGTGGCTGGGCCCTGATGAGACTGCTCCTCGGTGCTTACAACCCTGGTGCTGCAATCCATTTAGATCTCTGTCTTTTTAAGCCCAATTCTCCAGCTTTCCTTTCAGTTAAGTGGATTACTTCTTATCCTTACCACACATTTGTTTGTATTTCAAGTTGTCAAACCCAGTTTCCATTGCCTGCAATCATTTAATCAATTATATCACTTACTACCCAGGATTATGTAAACTTAATTTAGTGGTGGATGCTATGGAACTGGATAGGAAAGAAAGTCTAAAGAGCGCAAACTCTGGAATCAGTTTCCTGAGGTTAAATGCTAGCTCTTTCACTAATCCCTTTGGTTAACTTAAGCAAAGTACTTTGTTTCTTTGAACCTCAGTTTTCATGTCTATACAATGGCATTTCTAATAGTCCCACCTACCTAATGTTTGGTTTTGAACATAAAAGGGGAGAACATACAAAAACACTTAGCGTAGTGTCTGGCACATACAAAATGTTCAATAATTGTTAGCCTGGGTAGGAATTAAATGTAGGAAGAGCTAGTGAGGATATTAGTATGAAAAGACAAGAGTAGGGGGAAAATGATAGAAAAGAGTGAAGTTAGGTAGTCAGAGGGGGAGATCATTCCAGTGAGAATAGGGGCAAGTGCTGCAAAGAACAAATAAGGAAAAAGCTAAAAAAGGCAATTTTTAGCAGCAATAAAAAAATAAACAACACAATTCAAAAATAGGTAAAGGGCTTAAATAGACCTTTCTCTAAAGGTGATGTACAAATGGCCAATAAGCACATGAAAGGATGCACTTGTTACGAAGGAAACGCAAATCAAACCCTCAATGAGATAACATTTCACGCTCACTAGGATGGCTACTATTCAAAAGAATAGAGCACAAAGAATGTTGGAAAGGCTGTGGAGAAATTGGAACTGGTATGCACTGGTTGTCAGAATTAAATAGTACAGCCACTGTAGAGAACAATTTGACAGTTCCTAAAAAGTTAAACATAAAATTACCTTATGATTCAGCAATTCCACTTATGGGTACATACCCCCCAAAAATGAAAAAAGAACAAACAAATACTTGCACACCAATGTTCATAGCAGCATTATTCACAATAGCCAAAAGGTGTAAACAACTTAAATGTCCATCAGTTGATGAATGGGTAAATAAAATGTGGTCTATACATATAATGAGCTATTATCCAGTCTAGAAAAGTAATGACATTCTGACACATGCTACAACATGGATATACTTTGAAGACATTATGCTAAGGGAAGTAAGCCAGATGCAAAAGGTCAAATATTATATGACTAATATGAGGTGTTCAGAATAGGTAAATTTATAGAGACAGAAAATAGAATAGCAGTTACCAGGTGCTGAGGGCAGAGGGCAATGGGGACTTATTATATAATGGATGCAGAATTTCTGATTGTGATGATGTAGAATTTTTCAAAATGAATAGTGTGATGCTTGCATAACACTGTGAATGTACTTAATGCCACGTAATTGTACACTTGAATATGATTAAATACTAACTTTTGTGTTACCTATAATTATAAAATAAAAATGCCGTGGTACACTTAGATGTTACAGGTGACATTTTCTAGTCAGTTTAATGATGTAAGAGCATGAATCAATAGTTTACACTGTGCTACAAGGAAAATGGGAAACATGGAATCAGACTCATCAAGAATAGCCTCCTCCAAAGAAGTCTGATTATGAAGAGCAGGGTAGGTAGAGCAGTAGCTGCACGGATGATGCAGGGTCAGGTGAGAGTTTTTTGATGAAATATTGAAACATTGGGGCCTATTTACAAGCTGGAGAAGCCAGCCAAAAGGGAAAGGTTGGTTACAGAGCAGAAAGGGAGTTGATAGAGCCAGGCCCAGAAGAAGTAAATAGGAAAATGAAGGGAAAGAAGTCAAGTTTACTGGAAGTAAACGCAGCTTTGTAGATTGGGTGGAAGGCTGAGGAAGTTCACACGAAATGAATTTATTTCTTCTGTGAAATAGCAGGGGGGCCACTAAGGAGAGTGAGGTGTTTGAAGCTGAAGAGGGAGCCCAGTGTTCGTGGCAGATGCTGAGAGGCTGCACAGGAAGCTGAACTGGTAAGTACGAGGAGCGCTGGGCATTGTTGAATGCAAGGGAAGGGAGAATCGTACATTCTATGTGGTTGTGTAATTTTTCCCCACTTGTTGTCAGAAGCCTGAAGAAGGCAAATTATTTTGCTCACTCTGTGCTTAGGATTTTTAGGACCAGGGCACTGGGACACAAGATGAGGAAATGGAAATCCAGTTTTGGTAGGTGAACAATTTAAATAATTGAGGTCTAGGCTGGTTAAAGAAAGATATTAAGTGAGGAGGAAAATAGACTAGTCATCAATAGTTTTCACTGAATAAGCCAGTAGAATTTTGTTACATCCCATGAAATGGTGTGGAAAAATCACTGTCCTTAGAAGACAGAAAGCCTGGGTTCTAGATTTTGCTCCATTGCTAAACAGGTATGTTGTATCAAACAAGTCATTTCATGTTATTGGGTTTCAGAATAGAATCTCTTTACCAAAGAATTTGGTCCCTTGTGTACTATCAGGACAAGATGTAATCCATACGTCAGCCAATAATAAGAGAACATCAGAGTTTAAGCGTCCAAGCATTCCTGTTATATTGGTCACCTCAGGAAATCTTAGCTGCCTTCCCTGGGGCACAGCCCTGAACCCTGCTCTGCTTCTTCCCTTGCTTCTCTGTATCTCAAAGCGTGGCAACGGTCTGTTCTCCAGCATGTTATTGAATGAATCAAGGGCCCCATGAGGTGCGCTGCTCCATGCTAGGACATTGGGAACTCAGAATAGTTATGCCACAGCTGTTTCACCCTGTGAAACTTCTATCCTGGTTGAGGAGATAAAACCCCAAAACACACAATCTTAAGAAATAACATAAAACAATATACCGTATAATTAAGTGCCAACCTGTGGATTAAAGACAAATACCCTGCGGTTTCAGCAGTAGATTTGTGGGGCAAGTGGGAATTGAACTAGATCTTGAACATTAGATAAAACTTGGGGAGAAGGCTGTCTTAACCATAGGCTGGAAGACTCAGACTTGGCAGTGAGAAGGAACTTGCTTTGGTTTCATGTTGTTTTCTGCTTCCCTCTTTTTTGTGAACCTTCATTTCCCTTTCTGAGTTCTATGAACACAGTTTTTTCTCATCTGTCCATAGCTCCTCATAATTTATATAGCTATATGGAGAGCTTTTGTTGTTTAAAGATAAACTTAAGCTCCTTTTTAGGTTGTGGGGTGAGGTTACAGAGTCAGCTGCTTGGATTGCCAAGCTACCTGAAGTACTGGCTCTGCCAGATACTCTCAGGGAATTTGTGATGGTATGTAAAAAACAGCTCCTTGCAGTCTCTACAGAACACCTGCTATGTGTTATAAGCATGCATTCCAAAATAACATTTTCTTTGCTGTTACCTTTCTCATGAGGTGTATAAAAACATAATACAACAAGGTGAAATCATGTGACTAGAACAGGGATGGGAATGCTTTCCTGTTGATGGCAATATGACACTGGGCTAGAGGCAGGAACATACTTCGTTTAAGAGGTAAAACCCTCACTAGGAAGTGACTGAAGATGAATCCAAGACTGTGGAGGATGTGAGGCAAAAGACTTAGGTTAAGCCCTGAGAATTCTCAGAATAGATTAGTTTAACTCCACATTCTGGTTTTGGGGGCTGAAAGGTTCAAAACCACAGTGAGTTGAGATAATCATTACTGGAATATTTATATCCTCACTGATTTTAATTTCATTAAAATGTAGACTGTTTCAAGTGGAGGTGGAATATGGCTGCACGATAGTCTTTGGGATATTGTGGCAGCATAAAAAGAATTTGAGACAGTTCCCGTTTTTATAAAATTGACAGAGTCTGAAGGTATACACATGTAAAAATGACTTAATAAAGCTTATGAAGAAGTATAAAAACTAGAACAAACTTAATTTTAACTTGTGAATCTGGACCTTCACAATGCTCTATTCTAATATTCTTCCCACCTCATCACCTGCCCTTCATATCCACAACTAAATATCAGACTCTCAGAGAAGACTTCTTTAATATCTAGAATTGTAACTATTCAATATAGATACCAATAGGTGGATATTTAAATGTAAATAAAATTAAATAAGATGAAAAATTTAACTCCTTAGTTGTATTAGCCATAATTCAAGTAGTCAATGATCACATGTAGGTAGTGACTATCCTATTGGCCTGCACAGATAGAACATTTCACAGGTATAGATTGTTCTATTGGACACCATTGACTAGATGTTAGATCTCCTTAACACATAGCTTCAATCATAGCAGTCAATGTACTTGAGTTACATGTGTAACATCTGTCTTCCCCACTAAATTATATGTGCCATAGAGACTTTCTATCTCTCTAACCATAGTATACCCATTATC
>PVKM010008890.1:18900-38151 GCA_004027735.1 Carollia perspicillata | reverse complement strand
CTCTGAATGTCTAATATTTAATTTTAGGCATATGGTTGATATTCAGTAAAAGTTTATTAAATTAATAAATGGTTTTGAATGCGAATAAAATCTTTGGTTTTATTCTTTAATCTTTTGGTTTTATTCTTTAGTCACATGATAAACCTGTCATTAGTGGTTGATAATAAGAATTAACTGCTTATAGTTATCCCCAAGAGGCAAAAATAAGGGAGTGGGTTGAAGTCCATGCTTCTGCCTATTCGATATTAGCAATTCTGCTAGTTACTGCCTTTTATTTATATATTAGTTTGGCAGTAATATTGGTCTTTTCTGCTTTCTTGTTAGTACTAGTCACTTAGTCAAAAAGTGCCCATCTCTCACTTCACTTGTTCACAGCCTCACTCTTTTTAATTGTTAACTTTTTATTTTATTAATGCTTTTTCTGTTTTATCAGATGACTGGAAATGTATGTTTCCCCCCATATTTTGCATATTCATTTTAATAAGTGAAAGTGGCTTCATAGAGCTGATTTAAGGGCATCTGGCAAGTTAAGAGGACTAGTCATTGGAGGGCATGAGGATAAAGATCGTTTGTTCACAGTGTAAGAGGCCAGAGGACTGTGAATAGGATAAATATGTCAGTTAGGGAGTTTTCCTTGAGAGTTGGTAAAAGGCTAAGAGGCTGAGTAGACAGAGGTCCAGGCTCTGTGTGTGGGAGGCAAAAGTGATAGGTAGAATGCTAGAAAAGCTAGCGTGGGAGGGGTTATATGTCTTCTTTTGGGGGGAGCTCAATTCCCTCTACCCCCCAAATGACTTCATTATTGTCTTAGGGGCATCTGACTTCCAAGTGAGAAGAGAATGCTTCCTGGGGGAGACTGGACTTGGGTAGCCATGAATTCCCACTAGAAGTTGGCAGAGCAAATGCATAGTTGACACCCTGCTCTGGTAGTGGGGTACTAGTTATGTTTATTGTACCGAAACTGCTATGTTCAAGACTGTGTGTGTGTGTTTGCCTGTGAATGACCTAGTTCAACCTAGGCCTTAACCAAAAGCAGGAGGCTAATGTCCAGATCTATTTAGTGAATACATTTGAGCAGTTTTCTGTGCCATTGGCGGAACAAATTAAACTTTCACTGGTTGAGTGCTTGTACCTACAAGGTACAGTGTGGGAGGATTATCAGCTAGATTGTCTTATTGGTTTATTGGCAGCAGAAAACCTTAAACTGAGTTTTCCCATGGAAGAGGCATCTTATTTGAAATCTCAGAACTTTTACTGAAAAATTTATGAAGTGGGATGACAGTAAATTACTGAAGAATCATCAAAGCAAGTATGTTATTAAATAACAATTTATTGACTTCATCCCCCAAGCCAGTTTAAAGAAAAGGGAGGGAGGGTTAGATTTCAAGTTACACTTTGAATGCTGTGTGAGGTCTGTTTGAGATATTTTGGTTAAGCTGTGATTAATTAACTCAATTAAATAAGTATTAGTTCATGAGTAAAAGTACACTCTTGCGGATCTGTCAGAGAGGTAATAACAAGTTCAGTACTGATAAGATTTTGAATCTGAATCTGGTGATCATTAAAAGGCACACAAGATTCACCTGTTATCTCTAATCTTTTGATGAAGAGATGAAATATTTTAGTATTCCATATATGTATTCTGTGTCTTTTAATATATGTGTATGCCTATATATTTTTGTGCATATATATACATATATATATTTGATTTCAGAGATAGTGGAATTAAGATTTAAATTTCCTTTTTAATTATATTTTAAAATTTTGACTTCTCATTGATTTGATTCTTTTAAAAATTGTTAGAAATTATCATACTTGGGCTTTACAGCTTGTGCCATTATATAATTTCACTGACACATGGAAAAGCAAAGAAAGGTTTTGAAACTTTCCATCTTATTTTAACTACTCCTTAATAAAGAGGTGCTTCTGGTTTATGAACAAAAAAGTGTAATTCCTTAGCTAGTACTTTTTTTCTCTTAATAACCCCTAACTATTGAGATACTTAATACCTTTTGGTCTGTTCTATAACCATAATTTCATTTGTTTTTGTTACTTCTGAAAGCATCTATATTCTAATTTATTGATTCTTAGTTTTGTAATTTTCCATATTTTCATCTCTCTGAATTGGGAGTCCTTGTATAATCAGTGATATCTTATAATTGCTGATGGCTTGAGTTGAGGTCACCTTCTGCTAGGGAAGATATCTGTTTGCTTCTGCTGCTCATTCTGTGGCGCTATAACTTGAGACTTACCCTAAGTTAAATTGTCTGCTTGAGAATTTTTTAGACTTCATTGTTAGTATGGACTTAGTCTGCAGATTGAAATGAATATCAGCATGTCGTTCAAGTTCTCAAAGATTTGTTTGTGTCTTGCTACTCGATGTAAAGACGAAGTCAAACAACTACTTTTCTGCTTGGTGGCTTTGTTTCTTATTTTCCATCACAGGGGCAGTTTCGATGTGTTAATTTATACCCAACTTTGTTATTAGACTGACTGCTTGGATTTTTTTTCTTTAGTGATACATTAAGTAATTCTCAGTCTTAAAATTAATAAAGTCTTATGTATAATGAAATGTAGGGGCAGTGATGTAACTAAAAAGCAGCTGCATGTAGACAGTAGGAAATGATGCATAGCCTTGGAGCTACTTCAGTGGTGGTATAGGAAGGACTCTGTAGGGTCATCTTTTGTGGCTAAAAGTGGCAGTGACTTCCTCTGCTGTATTGCTGCCATATTTATAAGCAAGACCTTTTTGACTGTTATCCCAGATCTGGCAATCCAACATAATATTGTATTTTGTATAATCATTTAGTAAGCAGCCCTTGGCTGAATTTTAGTAAAAGGTCTAGAGAAGATGAACCATTTAATTACATAACGAATGTCATCTTTGTCTTGTCTTTGAGATGAGAATTATCAGAGGGCTTATTCACTATTGCAAAGGGGCAAGAATTATACAACTCATTTTTTTTTTAAGTCTTGTCATAAACCTAGGTTTGTGTACCAAAGTCTTGTAAAATCCATAAGCTAGTAGAGGATACCTGTTTCCTATAGGTAAATATTTTTTTCCAAACAACTGTTCTAATTTGTGTTAGGAAAATTAGGGGATCCTTGGAAAATGTGATTCACAATTAACATTTTAACCCTTGACTTTAGTTTTCAAACTGAGCTATTCAGCTAATGCTATTTTCTGCGTGCTCTAATTCACTGTCTCTGCAAATTAAATATGTTTTTTTTTGTGAATTTTCATATTGAGTGGGAGTTTTACTGGGTTTGTATAGTCAATAAAAAATTAATTGAGTAGAAAGCATTTATAAAATAGTTGATATATTGGGTTATTTAGTTCATGAGCATATTGATATTGAATATGAATGCTGCCGAACCAATTACTCTATGAACAGACATTTACTAAACACTAGTCACGTGGTTAAGTAAGTGATAAATGAATTCAGCAGAGAGATAATAATGAAATACAGCCTCTGTGTGGTTCTTCTAAGTTTAGCTATTTCTGTCCTGCACAGCAGATCTCATTTTAAGACTGAGAAAAGAATAAACATTTAAATTATAGAATAAAGAACTTTACTTCAATATAAGGAAATTCCCCGACATTGAAAATAATTTATATGAAAGGTTTTATGGGTAGAGTTGAATTTTATAATTTGAATGGTTGCTATTACATTATTCTAAGGCCAAGGATATAGCCTTGTTAGCTTCGTAGTTGGGGGGAATGATGTAGTGTTGTGGTTCTCAACACAGTCAGATCTAATGGCCCTTTACTGTCTTGATAAGAAATTTATAGTCAATGTGTATATTTCTAAGCTGATAACTTGTAGAGAAATCAGTATAATGCCATGGTCACATTAAAGGAGAAATAAGGGGAAAGCAATTTATAATAGAAACTTGTATTTCAGTAGTTAGAATGTAACTAGACTAGAGGACATGATGATGTACTCAGGTGAGACATTTAGCTTGCCACCTGTGTTATATTGGGACAATTACAAATCTTGGCCCCCTACATGTTTGATAAATTTGCAGTGCACATAATCAAATGGAAAGCCACGAGTGATGCGATTTTCAGGAATTCTAAACACCTTTTGTTCCAATTCTCTATGATTCATAATTTTCTCTTATATTCCTAATAAGTTTCTGGAACTTTGGGGTTAATTAGAAGTGGATGAAAACCACTGTGTATTTATTGGGGTGTAAAATGGAGTCAGATTCTAGATTCAAGTAATTTTAGAAAGACTTTCACTCACATGAGTGGCAAGATACTTGGAAATTGTATAGGATTCTTTGTTGTGTAGGACTCACTGAGCATTGAACAAGTTTAATGTTCTTGGTTGATGCCTAGTGTCAGTAATGTCTTCTAATCATTGTAATAACCAGAAACACTAATTTCCAGAAATGCCCCCTAGAGGGTGATACAACCCTCATAGAATCTGCTGGCTGTAGAACAGAAATCACAGGCTACAGGTAAGGATCACAGTCTTGTATTTGCTTCTAAACTCTTTTACTTACTACTTCTTGTCAACTTTGTGATGTTGGTCAAGTTAGCGAACCTCTAATAACCTTGGTTTTCTTTCTGGAAAACTGGGAAGATAATATGTTGTAGAGTTGTTATATGGATAAACAATTACATTTTAAGTATCTGACATGTGCTTCACGTGGGATGAGGCTGTCTCTCTTGTACCCACTTTATTTTCCAGTAGTAGTAGGCACTTAATAAATACGTATTTACTCTTGTTATTATTTAACTTGTATAGATCACACAGTGTTAAAAGCCTGAGAGGGAGGGATTTCTCATGACAGGCACCAGTGCTGTCATCTGTGTCTCTGCTTGTGTTTTGGGACTTGTGTGTCATAGCTGAGAACGCTGGCTCTTTGGGCTTTTGACCTCCAATTTCCAAGAGAGTATTAAATTAGAAATATGACGGTTTGCTTTCTGTTTGAAAGAGACCTTTGGGATAAAGATCTACCTCAGTAAACACATCAGCTTCACAGAACCCTGGTTTTCAAGAACTTACTCATGTTGTTTTGCTAATGCTGGGATGACAGTGGGGCTATGGTAAAAGTCCAAGGGACCTTTCTTCCCTCGTTAATCCTGATCTTTGTTACACAGGCTTTTAAAACATAGCCCCAGTCATTTCCTTCTTCCTTTTCAGCTCTCTCTTTCCTCCTCCTGTGATTTTGGCCAACTGAAGTTTACATATTGTGTTTTCTCAGTAAATATTTGCCATCTCTACCCTATTATTTGACTTGTTTAACTTTCATCTTAGTTTAAACCACTTACGAATAAGCTAAGATGAAATAGTTACTTCTGGCAATTTTAATGAGATTAATTACTTTGAAAATGTTGGAAGGACTTTTATATTTTGTTTTTAAATTGCTATCCACTTTATTTAGAAGTGGAATCATTTAATCTGTAAATATTGCTACACGTTTTATAGAATGGTGGACGTTACAAGTTTTGAGGTTTTTATTAAATAAATGTTTATTAAAATTTAGCTCAGATAAATTTTTGGTAATTATAAACATGTTTTTAAAGCAGTCACTTTTATATTTACAGTGTGAAAAAGCTAAAATTTTGTTTTCTCTTCCTTATATTCCCTTCGGTCACCTTTGGGTCAGGCACTGCTGCTTTTACAAATCTACTTGTTTTTGACCTTTAGTTACTCAGAGTTTAAGTTTGGTTTTGAACTAGTGAGTGCTGAAATTTTTTAATCAAAACAAATGTTTAGCATTCATCTGACTTAACCAATTGTCTTATTTAAATAAATATCAGCCATTTCTATAGGAAAAGTAGCTATTGTTAGTTATGGGCTCTATTAACTACTGAAGTCTAATTTTGGAGAATTCTATAGAATTACCAAAAAATCTGTCTGGTGTTTCACACTGGTTCAGATTGTTTTAGGTTGTTTTAAAAACTGAAGGTTCTTTCATGTACAGTGTTATTAATCAACTTAAATAATTGTGGTTGATCACTATATTAGATGATGACACATATTTTCACTTCCTTGTACAGTTTTAAAAAATACAAATCTTCACTGGCTGGGTAGCTTAGTTGCTTAGAACAATTGTCTCGATATGCCAAGGTTGTGGGTTCTATCCCTGGCCAGGGCATGTATGAGAATCAACCAATGAATGCATAGATAGGGAAAATAGCAAATTGTTTCTCTCTCCCCCTTCCTCTCTTGCTCTCTAAATATCAGTAAATACAAAAATATATAAATCTATCCACTGCCATTACAGGTGAACTTTTTATTTATATGAGGTAAAATTTTGCTGAGACAGTGAAATATAATTTGCATTTGAATCGTATACATAATTTCACTTTACTTGCAAATAACATTTTTTCTTTAGTTTACGGAATGTTTATTTAAAAGAGATGCGATATAGTTTATAAAATTGAATTATTAGATTTAGGTTTCTAATAGGTAACTACTGTTCTCATTTAATTACAGATAGCAGTTTATTCTAGTTTAGAGAGACTGTTTTCTGAGGTTTTGAGGACCCAAGACTGCTGCTAGTCTTTACGTTGCTCTGTATGGTAATTTTGCATATGAAAGTCTCTGAAACTTTACTTAAGAAAACAGAAGAGGAAAATAAAAGTAAATTTTTCATTTGAGGTTTGGTCATGTTTTTTTGGTCATGTTAGTCTAATATGAGCAATGATTATAGTACTAGATTTTTTAATATTAAACAATTGTATTTTAAATTTGTGTTGCCAGTTAGTTTGAGAGCATGAATATTCATTTAATTTTTGAGTTGGGTATTGAATATAAATGCAGTCCATGTCAAATATTTGTGTATTTTTTACTGGAGATGGAAGGCATAAATATGCAAAGGTTTAAAGTCCTCTGCATAAGTATGCATAGGACTCTATTGCAAGAGTCCTATATTGGTTCCTTTTCTATTCTATTTGTTATATTAATTCACAAAGGAATTTGGAGAAATTGGAATGGATTCAAAGGAAAGGAATGGTAATTATTAGATAGGAAACAAGGATACGTGGAAAACATGCATAGTGGCTCTTAAACATTTTTGTCTTAATTCCTTGTTAGTTCACCCTGATGTCTCTTATCCTTAGCAAGGGTACTATATACTGAGTCACAAAGGCCATTAGCATGAATTATACAAATAATTTTTTTATCAGAAAACTACACAAGGGAATTGAGTGTGAATTACTTTCCTTTGGGAAAGTGGTGTTGGACGGTGTGACTTGGACCTGCTCTCTTGTCAGTTTCCTAGATGATATACAGTGGTCGGTTTGGGGCCCTCACATTTCCTACCCAATTTTCTGATGTAAGCTGTTTTAGGCCTGAAAAGTGATCATCCCCTCCTGGTCCTGATGACAATTCTGAGCAAGCTATAGTGCCTGGTACTTAAGAGTTGCCCAATAAAATATTTAATGAGGGAGGTCTTGGCCAACTAGTTCCAGCCTACAGTAGAATGTTGGTTTCAGGTTGCTGAGATTTTCTGTTTATACAGTCCAGTGTGAGTGTGAAGCTTCTTCAGATGGTCATGGTCAACAAGAAAGTGTAAGATATATTCGAGCACAGGATTTTTGACTTAATATTTGCTTGGAAGACAGTTATTTAACATGGTTTAATACAGTACTAGCGATGACAGTGATCGTCAGCTTAGAGGGGCAGGGCACAAGCTTGGCCCCTTTATTTTCTTTTTTTCATACTGAGCAAAGCAAAAATGAGCGCATGTGTTTAATAGGTGTATAGGTGTATGTGTTTAATAGGTGTATCTTCACTTGTATGTATACCGCAAACTTTCCCTTTCTCTCTCTTTCATACTTACACCTGACTTTCTTAACTCCATGACTGTATGTGCAGAGATTGAAGTCTTACTTATGACCTCTTTAGAGGATGTAGAGTTTGAACAGCATCTCTTACTAAAATTGGCATTTTAAAAATCCCCACAAAGGAGAGAGAAGGATACATAACAGTTACTGAACATGTCCTACTATTACTATTATTGAACATTTACTATTATTATTACTCTTTCAGGCATTATGCTTGGTGGTTTTGTCTTACATCTTTTTAAAATCAGAATAGCCCAGTAAAGAATTATTTGCTTCATTTTTACACTGAGAAAACAGGTTTAGGGAGGTTATTAACTATCTCAAAGACACATAGCTAGTAAGTGGCAGACCCAGCATTTGAACCAGTATGTTCATGTCTACAGAGCTCTCTGATATACAGTGTCTCAGATCAGGTATCTGAGCGATTGAAAATGGTTGTAATAGAGAGTTAAATATAACTGTATATAACTGTAAGCACAATTAAAAACTGAGATAGTGTACCAGGTCTACTTGCAATCACACTGCTTTCTTTCATAAGGTTCTAGTTCTAAATTATCAGCTCACCTTCTGATTAATCTTAATTGTGTTCTGATGCAAATTTTTGCATTTATTCGACTTGCAACATGCTTTATAGAGTTAGTGATTTATTGAATATCTTGGAAGCAAGTCCTTGACAGGCAGTATTTTAAAGTGAAATTGCTGTGTGAGGATTTTGTTAACCTGACATTTTGTGGTTTCGCCTCATAAAACTGGCAAAGGACTCCCAGTGTGGAATGTTAATGGGGTGAAGTAATGAATGCAGGCTGGGATACAAGCGACCAGACACGAGCAATCCTATAGTTCATACTCCATGATTCTTCGGGGAGGTCTTTGTACACAGTAGCTTTACTAAAAGATAAAAGCAGTAGGAGATCTTTTTAACTCAGCAGTTGATCAAACTCTTGATCCGAAATTCGGGCTTAGCAGCCAAGCATTGGGATGAACATGGGAAGATAATTAAAGTTAAGCAAGTACAATCTCTTATGATAATTTTCACATTCTCAAGCTTTTGAAGTAAAAAATTATTGAATACCTATTTTCTCTAAACAAATATTAGCCTTTCATTTTCATTCAGCTTTCAAGTACTGCCTGTTTATTTCATTTGTACATCTCAAATATCTCAATCTGTCAATAAGATAACTAATTTAGTGTCAGTTGAGCAAATTTTATTCCGCTGGACCAAAGCGATAGACGGTGTTCTTTTTTCATTTAGTTTTATTTTTAAACTGTGCTCTACAGAACCCAGTATTTTCCTGAGATGCCATTGGGGTGGGGCTCTGAGCCCTTATTTCTAGATTCCATAAAAGCAACTCTGGTTGGTGGTTGGACTGCACTGTTAGATTTTGTTTGAAGAAAGGGTTCTGCTCCTAACAAAGTTTTAAGCCACATGATTGATCAGCTACTATTTATTTTAAAAGGGTGTTAATTTGAAAATATATTTTCAAAGCTCTTGTGATTATGTATCTCCAGTGGTAGTGGTGGTAGTGCATATGGGTATGGATTAGCTGTTCTTTTTAGTCTTTTTTCATTTTGTTGCGCTGACTGTGCTTTTTCTACCTTGTCTCTCTCAGTCACTGACGCGATCCTCTGCTTCATCTAGCCTGCTCTTAATTTCTTCTATTGTGTCCTTCATTTCAGATACTGCATTCTTCATTTCCAGCTGGTTCTCGTTCAAGGTTTCTATGTCCTCTTTCATGCTGATGTAGGTCCTACTAAGTTCCTTGTAGTTCTCAGTAACTTTCTTTCTTATATTAGCATCCTTATAACCATTACTTTGAATTCTGTGTCTGAGGCAGTTGCTTGCCTCAATTTTGCTTAGCTTTTTTTATGGATATTCCTACTTTTCTTTTGTTTGGGGGTTCTTTGTCTCCCTATTTTAATTGTCTCTTTGTGTTTGTTTCTATGTATTAGATTGATTTGCTTTGACTGTCTTGTGGAGTGACCTTGTATGTTAGGAGTCCCGTGGGACCCAGTGGTGCAGACTCCTCCTTGATCTCTTGATCTGGATGCTGTAGGAATGAGCGATGTGTGGGTTATGTAGACTCCACTGTTGCATTTGGGTCCTGATTATTACTGGCCCATTTGTTGGTCAGAGTTCCTTTCCGTCTGGCTGACGACGGGGCTCAGCCCCCACCACGTGTTGTATGCTGTTATATACATGTGGGCAGAACAAAGCAAAACAATACAAAACAACACCAAAACAAGCAAACAACCCTGCCCACCACAGGAATGTCAACAACCTCAGAGCAGAGAATAACAGCAGCGAGGAGAGAAATGGAATAGAGAATGGGACAGGGAAAAAAATATGAGAAGACCAAAGGAAAGAAAAGTGATTATGAGAGGAGAAAGGGGAAGAGAACTCCTCGTAATGATGTGAAAGGAGAACAGGAGAAAGGAATGCAGTAAAGGTAACAAAAATAATAAATGGAGAGAAGAAGGCAGCAGTGGAGTACTCAAAGATAAGAGTAGAATAGGAAATATGAAAGAAATATTAGAGCACCAAAAATAAAAGGAAAAAATAGATAAAAAATAAATAGAAATGCTATGAAAAAGAAAAGTAGCTAAGATAATGAAAAAAGAACCACGTGGATTTGTCTCAGCACAGTTTAGATCTTGCGTTCTGTCTTTTCCCTTTGGATACCGCTCTGATGTCTGAATCTGGTATAAGCCAAGATCCACAGTTTAAGGCTGATTCCTGTGGGCTTGGCTGCTCTCAGGTTGGGTCAGACCACTCTGCAAACCTGGCTTTATCAGCACTGGGTCCAGGGGTGTGCCAGCCAGTGTCCCGAGTCTCCACCTCTGCCTGTCTCTGCCTGTCTCTGCCTGCTGGTCTACTGTCAGTTTTAGACTAGTTGTAGACCAGATTACCTCTAGGCGGAAACAAGGGCCTGTGATTCCTGATGTCCCATGACAGGTGCCTTTCAGACTTCAGGGGAGATGGTGGGTTTGTTCCCCCTCCCTTGTGCCACTAGTCTGAGTCTGTCCCAGGTTATCTCCCTGTACTTTGCAGGGCAGGGCACCTATTAGGGTTCCAGAGCCAGGTTTTGGGTCTGCCAGGTGCTGAGAGGGTGTTTCTGTGGCTCTCCTGTGAGGGCTGGGTACTAGTTTGCTTCCCAGGATAGTGTATGGATTGACTGCCCCCTACTGCCAGTCTGATGACCCGTGAGTCTGTTCGTGTTGCTGTCTTCTCAGCAAGGGTTAAGATGCAGGATGGGAGAGAAGGCAGGAAAACAAACAAACAAAATAGAACATCAAGACAGAGCAAAACTATAAAAAGCATAATAACAAAAAATATGTGCTAAGTGGAAAGAACAGGTTTTCAGAGGTTGTTGTTGCAAGGGGATTACCAGAGGGTGGGGGGAGTGGTATCCCACAGTGTAAGATGATTGATTTTCCCCTCGGAGGGGTTAGCTCTTCTCAAGAAAGATGGCTATTGTCGAGCCCAGGTGTATTGGGGCCCCCCAAATCCCACAGCTGTTCCCCCAAGACTCTCCTCAGTGTCTCCCACTCCAGACTCTCCTAGCACTACTCCGGACTACACTGCCCTCCCTTCGCTGGGGCCCAAGGTGGGTAGCCACAAACAAAAAACCTGTGCTTTGCCCCTTTCAGGGTGAAAAAACAAAACAAGAACAAAGTAGGTGGCTTTGTTTCCAGTGGTTTTCATCTCTCCTGAAAGTTCTCTCTATTTATTGGTGGGAACTTTCCGCATCTGGCTGACTAAGGGACTCAGCTCCTACCATGACCTGCTCTGCCTTGAGAGGTCCTCTAGGTGTGGGTCAAATCCCCAGTCGGGGCACGTACAGGAGGCCACCTATCCATGCTTCTCTCTGACACCTATGCCTCTTCCCTTCTCTCCCAAATCAATAGATTATATCTTGTGTACGTTGTCGTCTTTGAAGTTTCATATCGTCCTGCTGGGGTGGGAGAAGGAAGGGAAGAGTCCAGGAGCAGTACTATGAACACAAAGCAGTGGTGGGTGCTCACGCCGCTCCCTCTAGTGAGTCTCAGTGTTGGGCTCCTGCTGCTGCACTGCTGCTGCTGCTGCGTTCCTGGCTTGGTCTCTGCAGCCAGCCCTGTCCCTGCCACCTTTCCCTGCCCCAGTGCTCCTGGCTCTCAGGTCGATCCACAGCCTCCTCAGAGTCTGACTGAACTCTGACCTGTTCACAGTTCCTGTGGTGCCAGGCATTGGGGAGGAGGCAGCTCCCTCCCAAATAAGTACCATAGTCTCTGGACCTTGGCTCCTGGTGGCAGCAGGATGCTTAGCCCTGACTGAGGTAGAGGACACAGAGGCAAGTCTGGGTGCCCAGGTGTGGGCACTCTGGAGGCTTCTTCCTGAGGAGGATATGTTAAATTCCTCAAAATGGCTCCTATCCCAAATGTGCATAACCAGAAGCAGTAGGCTCGGCAGTGGCAGCCGCATCTGCTCTGCTAGGAGAGCCCAGGCCACACTGTCACACGTGCCTGCACACTTGCCCACGTACATGCTCACTCAGGCTCTCACTCATACTCAACTGGATTTTCAAGGTGATTGCCCTGAGGTTTATGTGTAAGACTGTTCTGGGGGCTGGGAGCAAGTGGACCAAGCTTCCAGCTACTCTGCAGCCATCTTGAAACAATATATGAGTGTTTTCCATTGCTTTGTCTTTCAGCTTGCTGATCGGTGCTTCTATTTCATCCATTCTGCTGTTGACCCCCTCTAGTGGATATTTTTTTTTAGTACAGTAATTACATTACTTCCTTATATTTTACCTTTGTTGAAATTTTTATTGTGTTTATTTATTATTCTCTTGAGATTGGCGAGCTACTTTAAGACCATTACTTTGAATTCTTTATTAGGTAGATTACTTACTTTTATATTTGCAAGGTCTTTTATTGGAGTTTGTCTTATTCTCTCATTTGGAACATTTTCTCTGTCTTTCTTGACTTTCAGTGTTTGTTTATTTGTATTAAATGTAATAACTGCCTTTTTCAGTCTTGAAGGGATGCTTTGTGTAGGTAAGAATTCTTCTTTTTCACCCTTGCCCTAGCTGTTGCTTGTCCCTTTGTGGTTGTCTGTTGTGCCTGGGTTATATTTTATATATGTTTGACATTCAGGGTGTACCAAGACCATGGAGAGGAATGGTCTCAGTTTGCTGCTAGTTTCAGGCTGATGGGAAGCCAGACCCACAGGCAGCAGCTTTTGTAGCATGCAAATTTATACTTTCCCGTTGGACCACAATCCTTATCTCTGCTGGCCTCCACACTAGGAAATCTGGAGGTGTTACTTGGTTGACAGTTGCTAAAATCAGGACTCCAGACAAGTGTTGAAGCTGCTTTCTGGAAAGTCTTTTCAAGCTGCAGTGAGTCTAAGGGGACACACAGGGTGGTATCTCCCTGCTTTCATTTTGACAGTGCCTCCTTAGCCTCTAGGTATGTGGGAATTCTGAAGCCTGTTTCGCAGGCCGAACCTCCAATTCAAATTAAATATGCCTTTTCTTCACAGGAAGACTTGGGTTGTGTTTCAGTCTGCTCTTTGTGCAATGTCCAGGGGGTAGTGGCCCACCAAGAACTTTTTCAGAATTTTAGTCCTGTGGAACTCAGTTAGGCCAGCCCTCTTGGACACCGGGGCCAGTCAATCAAGGATTGTCCCCTGTGTGGGTTGCATACTCCTATGGCTTTAGCAAGCTAGCTACAGATTGTAGGGATTGGGGTTCACTCACTGTTTCAGTAACAGTAGGAAGATATCTTGACTGTGTATGCCCTTGGGCTTCAGCCATGCAGCTAAGAGAGTGCCTTGTTTGTGCACTCTGGCAGCTTTAAGCTGGGTGTGGGAGGATGGTGTGACTGCTTGTAATGGCCAGTCCCAGCAGGGATCAGGTGGGAGAGGTGGCTTGTAACTCCTTGTGGTCATAGACATTAGCTGGGGAGTGGGGGAATGACCAGATCATTTGTGCTTGCTCGCCCCATCTAAGAAGCAGGGTAGTGTTGCAGCCACCCATGCTCTTCAGTTTCAGCAAGGCAGTGGGATAGTGTTGCAATCTCTCCTCCCCACCTCTCATAACTGGGTGGTCAGAGGGTGCCATGTTCGAGCTCACCCACTACGCCAGGAGGTTATGTAGGGAGTATAATAATGACATCTGCCAGCTTCTGTGAAGCATTTCAGCAGTCCCCTGCCTCTCCAAGTTAATCTCCTTTCTATTCTGTCTGGATGCTTTTCAAACTTTCATTTTTCTACTGGGTCCTGGGTGAGTCCAACTATATGTGAGTCCTTTGCGGGTCCCTTTGATTTCAGCCCTGTTGGTTTTCTGAGCCAGATGTTTTGGGGGCTTGTCTCTCCTGTGCAGCCCAGGGGTTTGGGTGCCAGATGTCTGGAGAAGGGCCTCTCTGATAAGATCCTTCACTATTGTGTGTCGCAGCTCCAGGGTGTTTGTTTTTTTTTTTAATATGAGAGCATGTCTCTGTTTTTCCTACCATCTTCATGTAGTGTTTTTATCCTTTGTTATTGAGAGAAATAGTTTCTCTAATGTTCAGATCATTTTCAGAGGGAGTGGTCCACCAACTTGGGCCTCCTCTTTGTAGTTTTCCATTCTCATAGTATCCTTGATTTGGTATCAAATGTCTGCTAGCTTTGCAAAGTGAATTGGTAAAATTTTTGAAAAGTTCTCTAGAAGTGTTTATGGAAATCAATATGATCTTTATTTTTTTATTTTTATTTTTAAAGATTTTATTTATTTATTTTTAGAGAATGGGGAAGAGAAGGAGAAAAGGGGAGAAACACCAATGTGTGGTTGCCTCTTGCATGCCCCCTGCTGGGGATCTGGCCTGCAACCCATGCATGTGCCCTGACTGGGAATTGAACCAGGACCCTTGGGTTCATAGGCCTGCACTCAATCCACTGAGCTATGCCAGCCATGGCTGATATGATCTTTAAAAGTTTTGTGGAATATTTCTTACAGCTATTTCATCCTACCCTTCTTTCCTTATTTCTTCCTTCAAAACATGTTTTGTGCTTCTTTCTACCACTGTAGCTTCCTCATCCTCCCATGTTTCTTTTCCTTGTTTTATTTTTAATTTAAATGACTGTTTCAATTCCTCTAATAGATTAAGGATATTTATATTTCATACTGATGTTTGAGTTACTTTTGATGAGTTTTTTTTTTTTTAGGAAGCTGTCTAGAAATTTTATCTTATTTGACATTATTTTAAACTTGAATGCCAGTTGATCTGGGTATAAAATTTAGTTATTTCTTTTATTTCATCTGATAGGTCTGCCATTAGTCAAATTGTCATTCCTTTTTAGGTAGTACATTTATTCTCTTTACTTGCTTTTATATCCTTTTGTTTACAATTATTTTATGAAATGTAACCCCAAATCCCCCAGCTTTTGTTTTCATTTTATTTATCTTATTTGGGAATCATTTCACTGCCTGAACCGAAGAATTAGTGTCTTCAAATCCATTGTAAAAAATTTCCAGCTCTTATTTTTTCAAATATTGTTTTTTCCCTCTTATCTCCTTTACAGCTTGGATAAAACATGTTATATACTATCATTTCATCATTCTTGTCTCTGGACTTCTCTTGTGTATGTTTAATCTTTTTTCTTTTTGTGTTACAATCTGAGTGACTTCTTTTTGTATTTTTGCAGGTTCACTAATTCTTTCTTAACTTGTATTTTTTGCTACTTTATTTATCCATTGTGCTTATAATTTCATTGAATATGCTCTTTTAAAAGAAATCCACTTTGAACCCATATTAACTCTAGTCTTTTTTTTTTTTTTTTTTTTTTTTTTTTTTTTTTTTTTTTTTTTTTTTTTTTTTTTTTTTTTTTTTTTTTTTTTTTTTTTTTTTTTTTTTTTTTTTTTTTTTTTTTTTTTTTTTTTTTTTTTTTTTTTTTTTGTATTGGGTTCTTAAGTTTTGTTTCATCTTTTAGTTTTTTTTAATTAATCCTAACACATTATGCTGTAATCTATGTTTATTAATGCTGTTATTTGAAGTTTTGGGAGGTCTGTTTCTATGTATTATTTTTATCATAGGTCATGATGGCTTATTTCCTTATTTTTTTGTAAGTTTGAATTATTATTCCATGTTTAGCAGTGCATTATCTAAATGAGTGTTTTTGTAACCCATGTTGAGCATGTGTTTCTTTTAACAGTTCTTGTTTCCTTCCTACCCAGTGCCACATTTTACCCATCAATTTTTCTTTTATTTTAATGCTTTTGTGCTTTTTGGGATTATGCATATAATATAAAAATTGATTTTGCAATTCACTGGACTTTTAAAAATATGATAGGTTGTATTTTGCAGACTGTGTTTACTTTTTTAATCCCTTTAATTGTTTACTTTTTGGTGAATATTTTCAGGCTGAAGCTTTCAAAATCCTTTTTACAAGAACCCCCCAAACTCCTTCTTCAGCTAATGAAATAAAGAACTACAAGTGTAGTATAGCTCCCTCTGTGTGTTTCTCTTTTTTCATTTTTGTCTTCAAACCAAGAGTTAGTATCCTCAATCTGACATGTATTATTACTATGCTTATTTTTATACTTTTGTTAGTTTATATGTATTATGATTCATTCAACAATACATAGAATGTTTTTGCATGGTTTTACCATTATGTGTTATTGTAATAGATTATAAAAATTGATATGAGTTTATCTCTTTATGGCTATTGCAGTGGTATATTGTATATCTTCTTGTAAAGTGTAGACTGTTTCTCCATTTCTTTAATTTGGGTTGGGTATATGACTTGCTATGGCTAAAAGGACCTCAGCAAACATGACAAAGCAGAGATTTGAAAAGCACTTGTACTTTGGAGTTTGCTTTTCTGCGGGACTTGGAGACCACCATATGAACAGGTTCGAGGTAGAATATGAGAAAGGTGCCCTGGACCACAGGCAGTCAGCTTCCTTTGACCTGGCAGCTGACTGCAAAGGTCAGAGTCAGCCCAGCTGAGACCAGCAGGGTTTTCTAGCTGGGGCCACTCCACATGGGTGACCTGCAGAATAATAAGCTTAATATAGGATGGCTGTTTTAAGCCTCTGGGTTTTAGGGTGGTATGTTAGCAAAAGTTAGCTGGTACAGGTATTATGCCATTTACATTTTTTCTCCAGTTTCATTTTTTATTCAAATTACAATAGATGCATATTTCATAGCTGGGTAACTATGGTTCATTCATTTTCTCTGCTTATATTAGTCCATTATATGAATGTATCATGGTGTTTTCATTTTTCTTTTAGTAATCATTTGTTTCCATTTAAAAAAATATTGCAAATAATGCTGCCATGAGCATTATTGTACTTGATTTCTTATACACGTGTTCAGGAATTTCACTATTCTTTTAAGTTTTAGGTCTAATATTTAAAAATTCAATTTATAACTTAGGAGAATGTTGCTTGGATCATGATAAAACTTGCCCATTTTTTTCCAGCAAGTTTGGATTGGCTGAACTTTGCCATTGCCTATACCAGACAATTGCCATTTTATTGTTATATTCTGTTGGCCTTGCTATGGTTACCTCTGAGGGGCATGTCATAAGACTTTACTGTTCATTACTAAAATTAATTTTATGATGTTATGGGTGTTATTTCAGTTTTATTGAGGCATAATAAATAAATAAATGGTCTTATGTTTTTAAGTTGCTCAAAATAAATTGTATTTCTAGCCCATGTTTAGCACATCTCATTTCTGATTATAGATGAAATCAAGATTGCTAAATAAAGCAATTATGAAAATAAACTTTTTTAGATGACATGCGAAAGTTATTTGTTTTATCTCTGCAATGCTAAACACCACAGACATAATTTAGATGATGCTATTTCCCCTGTGGAAACAACTCTGCATTCTAAAAGTCGAATACGGTAATTTTGATCAGAGAACTAGGCTTGGCCTTAGCATTTTAAAATTTTCTTTAAATGATGCAGAATGGCTGTATAATTTTATCTTCATGAAATAATAAAGTACAGTCATCATGATTCATTACATGTGTTAAGGAAGCTCCTAAAAATTCCTTTATTTTCAGTTATCCATAGAATGTTTTGTGTTTGAGTATAAATTATTTGCATTTATCTCATGTTTTAATCATAATATGTTAATATGTAGTTGAAATATTTTGACATGCACATGAATTGGAGTTTTTTCCTGGCATAAAAAATCGAATGTTATTTTGAGAAAATTTACAACTCTTGGAAGATTGACAGTTTTTCATACTTAAGTTATTTTCTGCCTCATGAAAAGAAGAATGAAAGTTTATTTTTAAGGAATACAGGCACTTTTCATATTTGAAAATGGCGTGATTTATTATTTTTTCTCATTGCTTAGACTAATATTTCTTTATTAGAGGCACAACTCAGTATTTTGTGAATATATCTAACATAAAATTCTAAATCCATATTGGAGAAAATAAAATCCAGAACAATGTATATTATGTGATTAGAGTTGCCAGATAAAGTACAAAATGCCTAGTGAAATTTGAATTTCAGACAAACAACAAATAACGTTGGGTACATATTTATTTTGAAAAAAAAATCTCATTGTTCATCTGAAGTTTGAATTTAGCTGAGTATTCTGTATTTTTACTTGCTAAATCTGTCAGCTGAAAACAAGACTCATTTTTTTTTGTTAAAAAATATAGCTGTGAGTACATACTTTCCTATAATTCTAGAAAAAAAATTCAAGAATACATAACAGAATATTAATAGTTATTATTTCTGGTGACCAGAGAGAAGGAGAGAAAATTTTGAGTTCTTTCTTTATACTTTGGTTTTGTTTCAATATATTATAGCATGCATGCATTTTTTTACTTCATACATTTGTTTAACCAATTTTGAACAAAGTGGTAGCAAGGGGGATGATAGTACAAGATGAAGCTGGAGAGAAAGGTAGGGGCCATACTTCACGGAGACTTGTGCTGCTGGTAAGGAGTCATGTTTTTATCCTTAAAACATTGTGAAGTCATTGAAGGATGAAATACTGATGGCATTGACAGGGTCAGATTATGTTTTGAGAAGATCAGATGGACTGAAGTGGGGAGACGGGTATGATTGCTAGGTATTGGCATGAGAGTGGGTATTGGTAGACCAGCAGAGAGGATACAGTAGTAGTAGTTCCTGTGAGAGATAACCATGAAGAGTTGGTTCTTGATAAGGAGGCTGGAGATGGAGAGGAGTAGAAAATTTGAGGGATATTTAAGTGGTAAAAATCTCAGTAGTTAGTGATGATATATGGTAGTTACAAAGAGAGAAGCTCTAAGGATAACACTTGGGTTTCTGAGTTGAACAATAGATGCAATTAAAAATAATAGCAAAGCTAATAAAAGCTTTACAATAGTTATCTAGAGAGGTAGGTTAGCAACTGAGGTACAATCAATTGGAGAGTTTTTTCAAAGTGAAATTATGTATAGTGGTAAGATACGGGTGAATCAGCAGACTATATTA
>PVKM010008890.1:0-18800 GCA_004027735.1 Carollia perspicillata | reverse complement strand
AGGGGAGAGGGATAATGGTAATGGGGGAAAGAAAGGGAAGGGGCAGGCTGAGAACAAGCATAGAGGACTGATGGGCATGAACAAAGGTGTGGGAATTGACTGTGCCAGTGGGGGGGTTGGGGCAGGGGAGAGCAATGGGGAAAAAGGCAGGACAGCTGTAACTGAACAACAATTAATATAAACAACCAAACAAGTAAATAACTTACTTTGAAATTAAGTTTGGTTATTTAGTAGTTTTCTTAATGTTCAATTAGATTCAATTTTAAATAAGGTTTTTTAATTATCAAATATTTCAGTATTTTTTTAATTTATTTAATTTTAGAGAGAGGGGAAGGGAAGGGAAGGAGAACGAGTGGGAGAGAAATATCAATGTGTGGTTGCCTCATGTGTCCCCTACAGGGGGCCTGGCCTGCAACCCAGGCATGTGCCCTGACTGGGAATCGAACCAGCGACCCTTTGCTTCACAGGCCCGTGCTCAATCCACTGAGCTATACCAGCCAGGGCAGTATTTTTGAAGAAAACTATGATAAATGCTGAACATAATATAAACAGAAGAAGTTCTCTACTCAGCTTTTCCCAGGGAGACATTCACTACTTCTAACAATTTATTCTATTGGAAAAATAAAGTCTTAATTAGAAAATACTATTATAAAATAAGGCCATTTGCCAAGTAATCAGTCCCTAAATATATTCCTGCTCCTGTTTATTCTAATGTTTATCCTGCAGTATTTGTAGCCTTTTGCTGGATTTCTCTGTCTTCAGTGAATCAATCTCACTTACTTGTCCGTCTTCTAACACACGTCCTGATTATGTCACTTCTTTGCTTCAGAACCTTGTGTGGATGCCTATTGTCTGCAAGATTTAAGGTCAGTCACCCGGTTACTTTGACCTTCCTGACCAGTTTACGTTCATTTCTTTTCTTGTTCCTGAACCGTGTGTGTGTGTGTGTTTTAATGCCTTGTTATCTTTGAGTGTGCTCACTTTTCTTTCTGGAATCTCATTTTAGTCGGAAAAATACTAACTGAACTTTTTAGACCCAGATCAAACATTTCTTCTCTTAAAATGCAACCACTCCCTGGGAGACTTAGCAATGTCCTCTTTCATGGTTCTCTAATTTTGCATAGCATTTTATGTATACCTATAGTGCCTAATGTCATATGTACATTAATTACTTATTTAAATATTTATTCCCATTAAACATGTGTTTTCAGGAAAACTGGCATGTGATAGTTGTTCAGTAAACCTTTCTTGTGTGTCCTGTTGTAAAGGTGATGATGAAAAATCTTCAAGTATCTTAATGTCTGGAGGGAAAAGAGACTTATATAGGGTGGAGCAAAAGTAGGTTTACAGTGTTTTGTGTGGAAAATAATACAATAATAAATAATAAGAGAAGAATAAGCTGTTTCAAGTACTCACAATTGTAAACCTATTTTTGCCCCACCCTTTACGTATCTCATTACAAATCAGCATGGTGGTGTTATAAGGAATGCAATGTTTTTGGGAGTCTGGAAGAGGGACTGTTCTGTTCTGGGGAGTCAGTTAGTTCATCGTCATACAGAGCTCAGCTAATTTAACCCATTTTAATATGAGGTTGTAATCCATCATGCTATGTTACAGCAGATGGATTACTCTCTTCCTATGGAATCTGAGCATTCCCAAACATTGAGAAAGGAAGCCAACTAGGGGGCTATTAAAATGCATTCACCTCTGCAGTTTAAAACTTCTGACTCCAAAGTTTTAGCAGTCATTACTGGCAGTCTTCCCCTTAAGTAATCTGGTTTCCAGTAATTTCAAATGTATGGATGCTAACAGGTTCACAGTGCTGTCACTACTTCTGTCACTGGAATAGCTTTATTCAAACAAAGTGACCTCAGTCAGTGTCTTCTGGACAATCCCATCACCTTATTTTCAGCCTCAGTTTGTTTTTGCAGCCTTCCTGCTTACGACAAGGGGCTGTTAGGTTCATTGATAGCTCCGCAGAGTTTATTCCAAAAAAGGGGGAGTGGTAAGAACTAGGCTAAATTTAAAAAGATGAAAGAAAAAATTGTATATGGCTGAGAAACTTAAGCTTTGGCTAACAAGTAAAAGACAATAACTATTTTTGTGATTGAAGAATAGATTTTTCTTTTAAGAAATTAAAAAACACAAATTCTAAAAATTTTATGCAATAAGAGCATACTTTGATTAAATTCTTTTTCTTCCAAATTTCAATTCTAATGAATTTATTTAAAAGCAAAGAAAAAAAAATAGACAAAAACTTTTGTTCTTGAAAGCAGCACACATGTATCATAGTCCTGGGGAAAAAAGTGATAAAAAGAGGAAAGTAGTGCTAGTGACTTCTCTCAGGCAGTTTGCCCAACAGAAGCTTATATAGTAAAACATTTAATCATGTGAAATTAGAAATAATCTCAGTTCCCTAGTCTTCCTACATTGCAAAGCCAGATGAATTGAAAGGTTGAGGATGGTTAATTTCAGAACAAATAAAGATTAGTTCCTTGGTTGGAAAGGCAGGGAGGGATACCACAGGTGTAAGTTGAAGTGTTCATTTTGAGGCAGTAGCTTCTTAATATAGCAAACTTTGAAAACCGCAGACAACACAGCAGCTATTTGGGAATGTTAGCACATATTAAGGAAAGACAGTGCTAGAGGCATTCCTGGATCTGTTTCTGTCTTTGCATTTGGTTGACCTAAGTTTTCACCACGGTCCTTTCTTCAAAGCTATTGAACATGTTTCCACATCAGTTCTGGATTCCATACCCTTAAGGGAGGTCCCTTAATGAGTTGTAGCAGTTAAGGCAATTATGAAAAACAAGGTAAGAACCCTGAAGGGTACATTGTATTATTGTATAATATTATCTGTGATTTTTAAAAATCATTTTTCCTGTTTTAAAAATATTTTGTAGTATATGGGTATATTACTTATAATTTCCAAAATTATATTTATGATTAAGAAAAAAACTTAAAATATTACCCTTATTTCTGAGGGAAAATGAGACTTGATTTAAGTCACTTAACTCACAGTTTTATGTTCTAGTTTCCCGTGGCTTCACTGTGACTGATTCTTGTTTAGAGGAATAAGAACAGCAGTGCACATTGCTATCTGAGACTTAGATGGTATTGGGGAAGCATTTGGTAACGCTTAGTTTTAGTTTTCACTCTTAATAATTAAAAACTAACAAGGTTGGGGGAAAATCATTGTTACAGACTTACTACTTCAGGCCTTTTTTTCCTTCTACATTTCAAAGTCTGTGCTTTTGAAACAATTGAGGAGAAATATCCCAGGCTACAAAGAAATGAAACTCAAACTAAAATTGGATATTTCATCAGTTTCTGGAGAGTGCTTTTAATTTTCCATAGATGTTTTAGTATGTTCACATACTAGGGATTTGAATATCTCTCTATATTTATTCTCAAACTGCATAAAAATTTGCCTACTCCAGTAAATGTAATAGTATATTTACTTTTTTAAGCAGCACTGCACAGATTAAGTTCTCCTTTTCCCCCTCAAAGAAATCAAATACCTTTACCTACTTTTAATGATGAAATAATTTTAAAAGATGAGTTCGAGTTTGTTTTTTAATTTTACTACATGTACTATACAAAGATATTAGTTAAAATCCCTAGTATTGCTGTTGAACATTTTATGAATTACAAACCGATTGACTTAATTTCTTCAACTTTTTCTTCATTAGTTCTTTCATTCCTTTATCTCTTCCTTCTCTTTCCTTTTTTAAAAACATATTTTTAATCGAACAACTATTGTTCAAGTACAGTTGTCTGCATTTACCCCTCATCACTTCCCCCCACCCCAGCCATCCCCACCTCCCTTCCTTGCTTCCACGCCTGCTTGGTTTTATCCATGTGTCCTTTGTAGTTGTTCCTGAAAACCCTTCTTCCTTCTCTTTCTGTCACAATCAGTCCATCTCCTTTTGATTGATTATTCATGTAATTTGAAATCCAGGATTTTTTTTCTTTCTGAAATATTTATTATAGAAAATGTAATAAACTAGGTAGAAACATGGATATATTTATTCATCTCTAGGCTTTGAGGACTATGAAAAAATAAAGCACATTCAGCTTTTTTGCTTTAATTTTTTCTGTGTACAAACATTACACTTAATCACACCGATCAACTCCTGAGCACAGTTCGCCTGTTTCTGCATCTGCACATTCCCTAACACAGTGACATTCAACTGCTCCGAGTGCCCTTTCTTCTTCCTGCTCACCTGTTCGAGTCTGCTGTTCCATAAACATGTAATTAAAAGCTACCTTTTCTCCGGTGACTTTTCCAACCTGCTGTGTTTGAGGTGATTGCTTCAAAAAAAATCTTATATCAGCTGTTGTTTGTAATGAATCATATTTTACTTTTTCTGATATCTTATTTTGTTAATTAATTATTAGTCATTAGTCGTTTTACTCTTCTACTGCCTGATTTTATGGTTATTAACTGTCATAACAGTTTTCAAGTTAATAACTGTAAGTTTCTATCTGTATTTCAATTTCTTTGAGGTCTCTTTCCATAGCATCTGCTGTAGTGTTTTTATTCATTTTATGTGCTTAATAAAATGTTTTTTGTTTTTGTTTTTTTTTAACTCCTCATTAAACAGCCATTCATATTATTCCCAAAGGAAATAGTTGTGTATTTAATGAGTGGCAATATTGTGAAGTGGTTTAAGTGGCAGACTTAATTGTAGCCACATTGCTTAGATTCGAATCCCAGCTTTACCACTTAATAGTTGTGGGACCCTTGGGAAAGTCAGTCGACCTCTCTGTGCCTCAGTTTTCTCATCTGTAAAGAAAATAATGCCCTTTTTGGATTGTTGTTTGGATTAAGTGAGAAAATAGATGTAAAATGCTTAACACATTGTTAGGCACCTAGTTTCCAATCTATATGTACTAGGCTTCTTCCAAGAATATTAGCATGATTATTTTATAGAATAGTGGGAAGAGGCTTTGAAGTCAGACAGTCCTTCCTGATTGTGTGAACTTGGGAAACGCTTTTTACCTCTATAAACCCAGTCTGGGCATTGGTAAATAGAGATCTTTTTGAGGACTAAGTGTTAATTTTTATATAAACTTGGGTGTGTGTTTGTATAGCATACTGTGTGCAGTGAGCACATATGTCAACTCTCTCTAGCAGCTCTCACTTTTTCTTTATTCTGAATTGCCGTTGTAATTTGGGAGCCAGAAACACAACAGCAGTTTCCTCCCAACATCCTTTTTCCTTTCTCCTTCCTCCCTCTGTCCCTTCCTTCTTTCTATCTACCCATCCACCCATTTCTCCTTCCATCCTTCTAACCTGTTCTTCCATCTTGGTGTGTCTGACAGCAACTGAAAGCAGCTTAAGGGAGGGATGGATGACTCTAGCAGTTGCTTCAGTGCCTTTGGAACCTGAACTGTGGGAAACTGTAACATATTTTTCCAGTATCCATTACATTCAGAAGATGAGTACATTACAGAAATCAGTAAAATTGTTCATCTGGGAAACATACTTGGTCTTACAAATATGGGTTTTGTAATACTGGACTCTTATTATCACTTGTATTGGTGTCCCACATAAGAACACTATTGATAAGTGTTGATTTGAGCATGATGGTAGTGTATTTATTGAATATAAATTCAATATTGAATTTTCAATATTCAATATTCAGTATTCAATATTGAATTAGTAATTTCACCTGATAATACTGTAAAGACAGTTGCTCATAGTTACCCCCTTTCATGTAAAATAATGTAATTATATGACAAGAATGTAGATGCAAACCAAGTGTTAATTCTAGAGAGTTATAAATTCACTTTTTTTTTTGCTCAATGAACAGTAAAAATCTTACAAAATTGTTAATGTTTTTCTTTTTCTCCTAAACCAACCAGAGAATGTTATAGTTGAGCATCTACCTTGTGGGCTGGAGAGTCCCACCTTAGGTCACATCTGAAGACTAACAGGCAGGAGTGGTCCAGCCCTCCAGTTATGAGAGGATATTAGCACCACCTTGTGGTGGCTGCTATTCTCTGCCATTTACTTTTTTGTGCCCTGTCATTATTACTACACAGACCTTGATAATCAGGAATGGCAAAGTAAGAAAGATCTTAATTTGGCCATTAACTTTCCAAAGCATTTATACATTATATTCATTGGACACTTCTGTATTGAACCTTAATATTTCCACAAGATTGTAAATTTCAGGTCTTGTCCATTGTGGCAATAATTGGTTTAAGTACTTCAGATTCTTAGGCATGTATACTAAGATCACTTTACCAAAGGGAAAGGGGGATAGGAGAAGTTAGAAGACAGTATGGGGGGGGGGGTTTAAAGTAAATGGTGATGGGAGGAGCCTTGACTTGGGATGGTGAACACACAATACCACAGAAAAAGTGTTATAGAATTGTAAAAAATAAAAAGTATAGGAATAATATTTGAGACTATTCTGGTATATATTACTTTGTTTTTCTCTGAATTATATAAGATTATTGTAAAATAAGTATCTTAAAATTACTTTAAAAACAAGTATGGTATATTTGTTCAATTTTGTCTTAATTTATATTGTAACATATTGTAACAGTATATAAACTGATTTTTAAATACATGTTTTTTTTGCAAATAGCCTTACAGTACAAAATCAAACAAAATTTTATACTCATAAAATAACATGGACATTTAAAAGCAATATTTTCATAAATGTCAGAATATTAACTTTCTTCCTAGGGTTTATTTATATTTTTATATTTTGAACAATTGGTTCAGGAATGCTATTTTCCATTAGAATTTTTTAGTCTTTTAATATTTAGCTTAAAAGCAAAATCTATGTTGAAAGAAAAATTAAGTGTTGATGATGGAGAAAATATAAAGGATAGAAAGCACAGTAATGTATCAGTGAAGACATTTTGATTTTTAGAAAAAAAAGGAAAGTATATTACATATGCTAAATCTTCCATGTAGTTTAAAAATATACACTTTTTTAATGTTAATTTCCAAAGTTGACTGTATTGCTCACCCATGAATATTTGTACTAAAATTAAAGAACAGTCCAAGTGTAGACTTAAACAGAATTTATCTAATTCAATACACACATTAACCATATAAGAGTAGGTAGTTTGCTCCTTCTAACAGAAAAGTGTGGCTTTTAGGTTATGACTCAATGTACAGACAAAGCCTGTAGTAGTTGTACTCGATTACAAAGAAATCCCCCCTTTTTCTTCCAAAATGTTATGTTGTAAACTTCAAGAAATTATAACTAAGACAGTGCTAATAGCTTCGTAATTAATATAACTTTGTGTTGTTTCCTTTCTTTGGAATGTCAACTTCTTTTGTCAAGGACATTTTTAAAAACTTTTATCACCTTCGTTTCATGAAACAAAGGACTTGTTAACATTTTAAAAGTAGAAATGGCATAATTGGAGAATAAGGTTTTCTAATTATACTCTTCCTATGGATTTATTTCTATTGTACTTGGGTGTGGTACTGGCAACAGTAAAAGGTGGTGTAGGTAGTCTGTTACATAACTTGGAAAATTAAGAAAATTGTACTACTAGTGAGAAGCAAGGGAACTATCAGTGGGAGCCAATTTTGATATGTAAGTTTAGTTCTTTTCTTATACAGGTTATCTCTTCCTTCAGAGAAATTGGTTTTGCTTTCTACAAAGTATTTATTATTGTATCATTATCCACATCACTGTGAAAAATTATTTGTTTTGAGAGAGATCATTACTTCCGATTCTAGTATTCTTTGTATTCCTGTTTCAGCAATAGTGTTTATACCCAGAGGCTTCGGAAGAGACCATACTGGGATTGACTCAACTAGCTACCTGTACTAAACTCGAACAAGTTACCACCTCCCACTGATCCTCGGTTTCTTTACCTGTTAAATGAAGATGATAATACCTGGCATATAGAAATAAACACTTAGCAAACAGTGGCTATTACCTGGTATTAATACCAGAAGAAGACTTTAGAGTGACCTCTCCAAAGAGAGACTTATTGGACAGTCCATTAGACACTTATTAAATTATTCAGGAAGACAGACATTTAGTGCTTCTCAGTATTGAGGCTAAGGAACTGTACCTCTCATACATTGTCTCAGATCAAGGGCTGGGAAACTTCTTATAAAAGGCTACATAAATATTTAGCCTCTGGTTCATTTACTCAACTATGCAGTTGTAGCAGGAAAGCACCTGTAGACGATATGTAAATGAATGAATGTGGTTGTGTTAAAATAAGACTTTATAGACACTAAAATTCGAATTTCATATAATCTTCATATCGTATAATATTATTCTTTTGATGTTTTCAACTATTTAAAATATAACCATCTTTCTTAGTTTGTACGAAAACAGTAGGCTGATTTTTGACTTGCAGACTGGCATTTGCTGAGCCCTTTCTTAGTAGAAATGTGTGAGAACAGGACAGGAGACAGTCTCCATAGCAGAATGGTGAGACTGCATCTTCCGTAAAGGAGGGATATCAGAATTGCACTCGTGGTGCAACTCTAAAGCACTCTGGTTCTAGCTAATATCACTTTTGGAGAGTATGATCATTCAGGATTGTCATCTTTCCTCCCTAGCTTTTTAGTTAAATGGGTGTTTTCCCACTCGGGTGCCTAACGTGCAGGATTAGTATATTACTCCGATATTAGCTCTTAGGGAGAGACCAGTTCTCTGTCAGCTATCAACTATCATGAAAGGATGCATGAATCGAAGAAAAGGTATGTTATTTGATGGAATTTGTTAGGGCTCCCTTCAGATGGAGAAAATAAATGAATAAATAGATATATATCTATATATATGTATATAAGATTTGTCCAGAAGGTATCCTGTCATGTAATATGAAAAACAGACATTTATTGAAGAAGATAAAAAATATAAGAAACATGGTACATAGGACAGTGACACCTCAGTCCCCTTCAAAGTAGGCACCTTGGGACCTCACACAGTTCTCCTAGTCACCATCAGCTGCTGCATCATATTTTCCTGAATCTCATCAATGGTCTGAAATTTCTTCCCTTTTAAAGGTGATTTTAGTTTTGGGAAAAGCCAGAAGTTGCAGGGTGCCAAGTCTGGGCTGTAGTGGGGCTGAGTCACCTGGGTGATTTGATATTTCACCAAAAAAGTTTGCACAAGAATGTGATGCATGAGTGGTCATTTTGTTGTGATGAAGCTGCTAGTCACCAGTGGCCCATAGTTGCAGCCTTCTGAATCATCCGAATACTTTCTGCAGAGGAATGTTCAAGCTTAATGCAAAATCTGATGCAGATTCATTGCTCTACTCAGTCATTTTGAAATGTGACAGCCACACAGTACACATGCTCACTCAGCAGTGTCTGCCACCCCCACTAACTAGTACAGTGAAGTTGTCATTGTTCACACATGCGCATTCAGTCCACTCTCCTTGGCTTCCAGGTTACATTGATGTCATGCAAACTCTTCTCATTGTACCAACAATGGTTGGACTTTTTCTGGACGTACCCTTGTGTATACATATCTAGAAGTCAATGTTCTCAAGGACCTTTTACAGATAATACGTGATTACTGTTGTGTATCATCTTGATCCTACTAGATTTTCATTTTTTGAATGTGCCTATTACAGCACTGCATCCCCTTTGCCATAAGATACTGAGTCTTTCTTTACATCTATCTCTTGGAAGACAATTTTGTGATCAGTTACAGTAGCCAGATAACTCAACATACCTTCTGTGCTATAAGTGACATTTTTGGTTTCAAGAAATCTAAAGACAGAACTATTCTTAGTTCTTCATCCAATTTTATCCCTAAAATGTGATAATGATGATGGTGATAAGGATGATTGCAACAGCTATCACTTTTTCAGTTTCTGCTTATATAAAAGATATTTAATAAACATTGTTTCACTCAATCTTCACAAAAAGCCCTCAAATTATGTGGTGTGAGTCTCATTTTACATGTAAGAAATGTGCAGTGAAGTGATGCAGTCAAGAACACGTACCGTCGGTGTCAGTGCCAGACTCAGACCGCCTGAAGCCTCCACCCCTGTGTGCTCCTGTCCCGCTCTGTCCGTGCCTCGGGTACTGCTCGTAGGTGTTTACGGCAGTGTCTCCTCTAAGTAAATATTGATAAGGGCAGAGATTCTGTTTTAATTAGTCTTTGTACCTTTAGTTTCTGTTAAAGCAAGTGCCTGTTGAATGTTGACTGAATTAATTATTGAATAGCTGAGGAAAGATGCCAATATGCTGGTGAAATACAGGAAGAATAGTTTTCTATAAAGTAGGAAATCCTCAGTAGTAGTGTGATATGTGTAAAGAGGGGCATTTAATGTAAAATGTGTCTTTCAAGTGTTCTGGTGGCATTACAGATGTTTATTGTCTTTTGAGAGTATCTGTAGGGTCAAATCATTAGGTATCTAAAGTTATCACTTGAGGTGTTTTGGAGGTAAGGTAAGTAAGTCATGGTCAGGCCTAGAATAGTGCCAAGTACATAATAAGTGTTCTTATATTCTCTCTCTTTCCCTTTTTTCATATGTATACAAGTGTGAGCAAAAGTAGGTTCACAGTTACAAGTATGTGAGACTGTTTATTCTTGTATTATTTATTATTCCATATGAACAAGTGTAAACTTACTTTGCCTATGCCTGTATATATACACATATGCATATATATGGATGTATATATATTTAAGATTAAAAGTAATTCAAAGTTAATAGATCATGAGTATTGAAATGAGAGTTATTGAAACTTTCTGAGGAGATTTTGAGCATGGTATCACACACAAACATGCATGGAGAGAGAGGGAGGGCTGTGAAGGCATTCTGCAGTACAGGCATTCCTCCCGTAATGCCTTGCATTTGGCGTATATAAAGGGAAAAGAGAGTAAGAAGCAGTTACTCAAAACATATGAAACTTTACAAGCAGAGTATTAAGAAAAACAGCAATGGTTTTAGTAAGAACGCTAGCACAGTTAAATCTCCTCTGGCAATTGTAATCAGCATCCTCGTCAGGACAGCCTTAAGTCCTGAGGTTCACGATTCGTCTGCAATGTAGACCTTTGATGAAGTTGCTTTCAAGATTGGTTTCATCAACATGAAAAAAAATGAACAAGCATATAGACTTTCACTATTTTTTTAATACACAGGGTAAATATCTTTGCATCTTCTTATCTGCACTGCCGTCTTGTCTTCTTCAGATAGCTTCACAGATGGAACGTGTAGTGGTTCGTGGAGCCCTGAGTCAGTGCTCACTACTTGAATGAAAGGAAAGTTCTTCCATGGGATCATCAGCCTTTTCTTTAAGATCATCATATACTGCAAAAACTCTTTAATTATGAGAAAGCTGATAGCTTCAAAATGTGCCAAGAAAAACTACATATGAATTGACACAGCGTAACACAAGCTTTGGTTATATGTTGGTGGATATCATCACCCTATTTATCCATCACAATTGAGCTAATCTTCTTTAAAGAAGCATATGTAACACAGACTTTAAACTTAGGCATTTAGTTCTAAATAAATAGATATTGACTTATACTTTATCCTGACTCCAAAATAGGAAAAGTTATATCATTTTTAAAAAAAATCTTTATTATAATTAATAAACATCTAGTCATGGTCTAGTGCATAGTATTAGATGATGAAAGATACTGTGAATAGAGGCAAAGTTAAAGAAGACGTAGAAACTAAATGAGGTTCAAGTTTACAGTGCAAGTTCAAGTGTAAGGTTTGACAGCATGGAGGAAATAAGAGGACTTAAAACTTAAGGGGTACGAGCAGGATAGCGTATTTGCTTGAATCATATTTTATAAGAAGTTATTAGTGGCTCCTGGAATAGAGATAGCTTCTTTGAGAAAGTATTATAGAACAAAGGTTGTAAGTGCAGGGTTTTATAGTCAAACAGAACTTGTTTTGAATCCTGTCCTCTGAACTTATTTGGTTTTATGATCTTAGATATGTTATTCATTTTTCTAGGGCTCAATTTTAACATCTATAAAGTGAGTTTAATGTATAACCTGCTTCCTTGGGTTGTCATTAAAATTAATGAGATAAAGCCTAAAAAGTGTTTAGAGTAATGCCCAGCACATGAAAAGAGCTATTGTTTTTATTTTGCAACCTGAAAGAATATTTTAAGAACCACAGTTCAATTACCTTTTTTTGCATTTATTATAATGGTAATTACAATAGCTTTTTAAAGTGAGATTATTTTTTTATTTTTTTATTATTATTTTTATTTATTCTCTTTAGAGGGGAAGGGAAGGAGAGAGGGAGAGAAATATCAATGTATGGTTGCCTCTCGTGTATCCCCTGCTGGGAACTGGCCTGCAACTCAGGCATGTGCCCTGACTGGGAATTGAACAGTGGTTGTTTGGTTCCCAGGCCCACGCTCAATCCACTGAGCTACACAAGCCAGGGCTAAAGTGAGATTATTAATATCCTCAGCAACAGCTCTTTGAGATTAAAAAAAATACTTAGTCATGTTGACCGATTTCACTGTAATTTCATGACCACTGTCCTGAAAGAAAGTCTTCCTGCTGCTTGGCGATTGCTTTCCTCCCTGGTCCATTTATTCTCTGCTCTCCTCTATACCCTTGCTACCTGCAGTGTGGTGACTTTGGAGCAGAGCATTAGCATCACTTGGGAGCCTGTTAGAAATTCACCATCACAGTTTGCACACTTAGATCTTATAGGATCACTGTCTGAATTTTAATAAAATGTCCTGAGCGATTCCTGAGCATGCTCAAGTTTGAAGAAGCCCTGGCCTTAAACCGCTCTTTCTCACTTTATCTTCTCTTCAAACCCTCCCCCATGCTTAACTCTCAGCTCCTTCAAAGCCATTTCATGGGTAATGACTTTGCTTCCTATTTCTCTGAAAAGAGTGAAGCTATGAGAAGAGACTCTCATAAACTCATGCAACCACCTTTTCTTACCTTTGAGTAATCTTGACTGCTTCTAAAGATGAAATAGCCATGTTCCTGGCTAAAGCTTGCTCACTGTATCCTGTCTGTTCACCCCACTGAAGAACATCACTCTAGGAAATCTGGGCTCATTCACTTGTGGTGTTCACTTTTCCCTCTGCTGAGTCATTCCCCGCAGCCTTAAACATCCCTGCTTTTTTCCCTTCTCCCATCTCAAAAGAATGAAACAAATTTTTTCTTGAATACCACTGCATTTCTTTGCTGGCAGTGCAGTAAAACTTTTCAAAAGAATTGTCTGTAACCACTGTCTTCATTTCTTCTCCTCTTGTTTCTGTGTTCACTCCACTTATTCTTTTGCTTTCCCAACTGCATTAAAACTGCTGTTGTTTAAATCACTAGTGACTTAAACATTGTTGTATTTGATTGGCAGTTCAGAGTCCTCATTTTATCTGACTTGACAGCAATATTTAACAAAGTGGATCATTCTTGCTTCCTTTTTTCCCTTTGCTTCTCTTGGTTTCTCTTCGATTTCTCTGAATGTTTTGCATTCTTATTGTCTGGTTCCTTTTCATTTCCCACTTGGAATATGGAAACCTTTTTTTGTCTGGCTTCTTTCACTTAGCTTGTTTTCAAGACTCATCTACATTGCAGCATGTATAAGTACTTCATTCCTTTTTGTAGCCAAATAACATTTCATACTTCATATCCATTAATCTGTTATGTACATTGTTTCCACATTTTGGCAGTTGTGAATAGTGCTGCCATGAATGTGTGTGCATGTACTGTACACACACACACACACACACACACACACACACACAGGTTTGAGTACCTGTTTTTGATTCTTTTCGGAATATACCTAGGATATGAACTGCAGGGTCTTGTAAATCTGTGCTTAACTTTTCGAGGAAGGTCCCTACTCTCACCGCAGCAGCTGAACCATTTTGTATATCTACTGGCAATGTACTGTTTTTCCTTATGCTTGCTGACATTTGTTATTTTCTATTTTGGGTCTTTTTTTTGGGGGGGGGAGTGAGTATAGCCATCCTAGTGGTTATGAAGTGGAACTTCTTTGTGGTTTTCATCGGTATGTCCCTAATGATTAATGATGTTGAGCAGCTTTTCATGTGCCTATTAGCCATGTGTATCTTTGTTTCTCTTTCTTCCCTTTGTTGATTACTTGAGGAGACCCTTTAAACATCTGTGGGGTTCTTTCTGTTTGTAGCTCTCTTTGGTACTGTTTTCCTGAAAAATGTAGCCACTCTGATTTCCCCGTTCTATCAGCTTTGTCTCCTCTACTTGGGAGTGCTGGGCTTTGCTTGCTTCCTCTCCCTATGCTATATCCTGGAAGTTTTCTCTGGGCAGTAAGCTGGGGCAATTGTAGGCACATCTGATTTGGTTTTCATGTGTCAGGAGCCACCCCTCTCTGTTGCCTGATTTCCAGTGTCTTGCATGCCTTTGTTCCATATATTCCCCCAATATTTGTGTTGTTTCACATGGGAAGAGTAAATCTGGTCCTGTCGCTCTATCTTGACCTGATGCAAACCCCTTTTATCTTTAAAATGGAGAGAATAAGGCTTGGAGTGTGCCAAATTCAGATGAACTCTGCTGAGATTCCTGTGAAGAATTCATGTTATCTTTCCATGTGCCAACACCATTTTGGATGTTTAACATTTGTGCTTTGGCACCGAATTGTCTGGACTTGGCCAGCTCTGGGGGTGTGGGAGCATAGATGTGTAATCAATTCGTTTACTTTGTCAGGGGTTGTGAACATTGGTGGTTATTCACCTGGGAGTGAAGAACTTTCCAAATTCATTTGAATCTCTTCTGTGACTACTGGCAAGACTAAAAAATTCTCAATAATGAAAATCACATGTTTTAAAAGAAATGGACTGAACGATATTTACCCCATTTTAGTGATGTTGCATTTTCATTTACTTGTAATGTAAATATCTCTTCTTTCCAGGAATATTAAGAGACTTTGTGAGATAGACGTTTATTTTTTAAATTAAGGAGCCATAAATATTAGAAAAGATTTAAAATTATTCACAACATTCGCTCAAAGCACACTATTCGTGTAAGAGCACGTCTGTGTTTCAGTCAATACTCAGTGACATATTTAGAGGTAGACGGGCACCATGTATCCAGTGTACTCTCCAGTGGATCAGTAGAAGGCTCTTTACATTCGCACACAGACACGCCCACACACACGTGTATCTCTGTGTGTAAAGCAACTGTGTTCAGATTTAGACAACTGGGGGATTTGGTAAAGGGTATTTTGGAGTTTCTTTTACCATTTTTGCAACATTGAAGTTTGGAATTACATTAAACTAAAAAGTTATCAAATTTAAAACACATTATCATAATCAGTTACTATACTGACTTCTAGGTGCGGAGTGTGATTATTTCTTTTGTTTTGCTTCTTTAGCATTTATTTCCTTTTTATTTTTTAAAAAGATTATTTATTTATTTATAAAGGGGGAAGGGAGGCAGAAAGAGAGAGAAACATCAATGTGTGGTTGCCTCTCTCATGCCCCCTGCTGGGGACCTGGCCCAAATTCCAGGCATGTGCCCTGACTGGGAATCAAACTGATGACCCTTTGGTTTGCAGGCCAGCCCTCAATCCACTGAGCTATACCAGCTAGGGTAGCATTTAGTTTCTTCTTATCCAATAATAGCTATAAGCCATGTGATTCAAGTGGGATTGATGTCATAGAGCATATCTAGGATTGAACATGTGACCCATGCGTAGACATCATAGTTTGTTCTTTTTTTCCCTAAAGATTTTATTTATTTATTTTTAGAGAGAGGGAGAGGGAAGGAGAAAGACAGGGAGAGAAACATCAATATGTGGTTGCCTCTTGCTCACCACCTACTGGGGACTTGGCCCACAACCCAGGCATGTGCCCTGACTAGGAATTGAACCTGTGACCTTCTGGTTCACAGGCCCATGCTCAATCCCTGAGCTACAGAAGCCAGGGCAGTTTGTTCCTTTTTTTTTGAAGTGATTGGTTTAGGGATGATTATATGAACCAAGCCAGCCCAAGGAGATTTATTTGTAAGATTTCTGTTCAAATTATGGGGAAAAAAATACGACCATTTTCTTCCAAGTGAGTAGGTTATAATCTTGAACTGTATTGTGACCATTTGATACTCTTTATAAATTTACCTGAGAACAATCAAACCAACTTAGAGGAAAGAGGACCAACAGGAATAAAAATTCACAAAAAGAAAACTATGGTTTTATACATAAAATCACATGTTTTTAAAAGCTTGGTTTGAGCAGCATTTGGTGCTTTGGACCATTCCCTTAAAAATACAGAAGAAAAGAGGTGTGATATATCTTCAGTTTATCGTATTCTGATTCTGTCCTTCTGAACTTTAAAATTTTTCCTTTAAAATTTTTTTCTTTTGCTCTTCTGTCCATAACCATCTAATTTCCTGATGAGTGTAGCCCACAGGTTATTATTATTACTTTTGGCCACAGTCTTTCCTTCCTTCCTTCCTTCCTTCCTTCCTTCCTTCCTTCCTTCCTTCCTTCCTTCCCTCCTTCCCTCCTTCCCTCCTTCCCTCCTTCCTTCCTATCTGCAATACTTTCATTATTTATTATATTGTATCAGTATTAAATTTATCTGTTTTTGTTTTACTTTATGGGTGTAATTTGATTAATAAAACTCCTTCCTTCCCTGTAGTTCACTGATAATTCCAGCCCCAGGAGTCTCACAAAAAGCATTTGCCAGTATATTTTGACTACGAAAAATGTCTTTACCTTGATGTCCCGTAGAGATCCCAAAATCCCCATTTCCCAAATTGCTATCTTCTTTCTCTTCAGTTCCATTCCTTAGTTTAGTTCATTTCATCAATGAGTGTATCATTGTATCCTCTCAGTGGCTCAAGACACTGCACTACTTATATCTCTTTCATACCTATTTAGTCAGAAAATGTTACTTTATAGTGTACCTCAGTTTAATTATAAAATGTTATTTCTAACTTTCAACGTTTGTACCTTTGTGATTTACATCATGAATGACTGATTAATGGTAAAGGTAGTGGTACCAAATAACATTGTTTACCTATTTTGCTTCCAACTCCTCAGTTCATGCACGTCATTCGTTTTGATCTTTCTGAAATTCACATTTGAGATTTGTTTTTTCCAGCTTGGAAGTCCCAAAGTAAAATATTAACTCTTTAGAATGGGCATTCGTGATCTAGTTATATGCTCTACATATTTTCAGCTCAAGCATTTTAGAACTACTCGTGTGTTCTTAAATGGACCACACTCTGTCGTATACATGTATTTGCATAACTCTTTCTGTTTCTAGAATGACCCTTCCTTCTTCTTGTCTAGGTGGCAAAATCTATTTCTTGAGAACACCAGTCAGAAATCACTTGTACAATGTAGCTATCCCTCTGATGTATTTTGAGATGCATTTTCCTACTTTTTCTATAGTTCTATTACTTGTTCCCATTTGTATGATTCTTAGTTTATTATTCATTCTTTTTCCCACCCCTTCTCCACAAGACTCCTGAACATCTGGAGTATGCTATTAGGTCTATAAATGATAGCTAAAGAATTGAAGAAAGGGAAGGAGAGTGGGTTATGTTGACTAAATTATATGCATGAATAAAATGAAATAGATATAAATAGAAAATTTGAGATCAATTTAAGATGTCTGGTTTCAGCCATGTATGTCCTTTGGGCAGGAAAGTGTAGAACATCTTGATTGATAATCCCACTAGACCAGCCCTGGCTGGTGTGGCTCAGTGGATTGAGCACGGGCCGATGAACCAAAGGATCATGCCACTAAACTGTATGTGATTTTGGGGTGAGGGGCGGTGATAATTCCCTGAAGGGAACCGGAGTTGCTTTTACTGGAGAGAACAAAGGAAGGGTGTCTTGGGTTCCTCAGCAAGCAGAGCCTCAGAGCAAGGGTTACCTGCTGCTGTCGTTAGCGATCACTGCTATGGAGTCAGTCCCAGGATTAAGGTTACGAGTCAGAAAAGCAGGGAGAGCTATGTAGATGTGTCATCTGGTTGGCTTCCACTTCTCCCCGGGAGAATTCTTTCTGGGGTGAATTATCCCCACCAGCCCCCATATTCCACTGGTCAAGGTTCCACTCCTCAGGGCCCTGACTGGGCTGCAGTTCCAGCTCATGCATGTATTTGTGGGCACCGAGTGAGGTACTGCACCGTTCCGTACCTTGGCGCCAGCTGTGGGGCTCCAGGACAGGAACGGGAGACGTGCTGGATGGGTCGAAGCCTAGCTTTAGTCAGTTTGCCATGTGTGGAGTTGGCAGGGGCTGGTCATCAGTGCGGTTGCTGGAATAAGAGCCAATGTAGGTTCAGACAGAGGTGTCTGAAACAGAGGAAAGGAATAGCTACCCACCAAAAGTGACACAGGAAAAGGCTCATCATAAGACATTAAAGAAAACGTGTATAGAATGTGAATGCCAAGTATGTTTTTAGAAAGTGTAATTGTTCCTGGAGGCCAGCTTTATGTGGCTCCAGTATAGACAGATGTGTTGAAGTAACTGGGCTTTAAGACCTTACACATTAGGCGTTCATCTACAGCTAAATGTCAGTATTAATTAAAAATACCTTCTTCGTATTTTTTTGTTGGCTATACAAATATCACCAATTATCCTGTATTACATAAACAGGTAAATGGCTTACTTAACACAAAGCATATGTGAAGTAGTATCACATTGGAATATTGGAAACCAGGCCAGGAAACAACTATTTGTTATCAGTAATCAAAATGTGTCTTATATTGAATAGTATTTGGAGTATTCTTTGGTGTAGAGCACATTTTCAGATCACTGCTTCTGTATGAGTTGAAGCTGTACTTTTATAGTAAGTGCTTGAAAGATAAAAGAGATATAATAATTTGTTCATATGTTTATTCATTACATTTAGTAGTGTCTCTTACAC